>VWYP01028661.1:386933-404683 GCA_013400435.1 Pycnonotus jocosus | reverse complement strand
AAAAAAAAAAAACCAGAGAGAGGAAAAAATGGCCAGACCAAGAAGACCTAAGGCCTTTTAAAAATGTCTTGTGAGTTAATGGATATCTGGGGGACAGAGTCTGAGTTTATTGGGTGATTCCTGTATTTCCAGGATTTGCTGATTGAACTAGTTCATTAAAATTTAGATGCACTCCCTATGTCAGGGTTTTGGCTCCTTTTGGCCACTTTTGTGTCTAGCCTATGTCTCTCAGTCTGTTTAGCCTGTCTGCTCTTGAATCTGCCTTGAGAAACTCTAGCTGCCGTTGCCAAGTGCCCATCATCTCAAAAAGAGTTATTTATTTTTGATTGTCTCTATGACACGCCGTGCATGTAGAAAAGGAAAATTGCACAGAGGTTTTGAGAAGCTTAGATGTTTAAGGAAACACTCTGCAGATTTATTGAAACAGTTTAGAAAAGCACTGGCTGCTGACAGTGCCCCTTTACTTGATACCTCATTTGACAGAATCACGTGCCTTCAGTTCAGGGTGTGAAATAAATAAGTTTACAGTAGGTCACTCTGACACTTTGCTTTATTTCAGAACCAGAATTCTTTGGGTATTAACAATGTCCTGGTAAGTTCAGGTGAGATCTGTGAGGCTCACCTAATATCCTGCACAGAGTGAAGCAAATGGAAGAATTAGAGCAATTCCTCATGCAAGGAAAGCGAGTTTTCCTCTAGGTGCCAAGAGACAAGCAGCTCGGAGCATATCTACCAGCTGCTGCTGCTGGGGTGACACAATAGAGGAGTGAATCAGGACAGGCAGTGACCCTGGCTCAGGTTTAAAATGAAATTTAGGCAGCATTTAAAGCTGTGATGCCCAAGTGATTCCAGGGTCTGTCTGCTTTTGGAGCTGATTTACACTGAGTGCAGAGCCCATGCCCACACCACGCTAAAGGAGGCAGAGCGGGCGGGCTGCAGGGTGCTCATGTTAGCAGGGATGGGGTTGGAAATGGAAAATATGGTGCTGGGTTAGAATGGTGCTGTAGGGGATCTCACAGGACCTGCTGAGGAGCTGAAGAGATGCAGCTATGCTGGTTCTTGTTGTGTGACTCTCTGCAGAGCCAGAATGTGGGGAGGCCCACTTTGAGTTCATGTTACCTCAGACTTTTGAACTGCAATGTGGCTATTGCTCCTGCTCTCCAAAACTCTTCTGAATAATAATGTCCCTCTCTTATATGGTTTATACCTTTGTGCTGGTTTAAATAGTGTCAGAAGAAACTGTTGTGTGTTTTACAATCTGGGCCAAGTGATCTTTCCATTTGGGGAATTCAACCTTTTAACATTTTTTAACTTGGGGAACAAATTTAGTCAGAAAATTCTTCTTAGCTGTGTAATTTGCTAAATAGTCCTTGTCGTTGGGATTTTCTAATATTGTTCACTTTTGAATGTAATCTTGCTGGCAGAGCCTACTCTATTCCAGGAATAAATTATTCTCAAAGGAGAGTGACTGTAAATGTTTCCATCATTACCTTCACATGATGGAGGTTAAAAGCTGTGTTTTCACCATAAAATGAGGAATTTTTTTTTTTCTGACATAAGAATATGGATCTTGCGATAACCAGCTGACTGTAAAACCAAAGCAAACCAGAAAATCATTCCTTTCCTTCTGCCAAAAAAAATCCCCTTCTACTCTCCCCCTCCTCCCTATCAGTGTGTTGACAGTTTATACGTCTGACTGTAATTATGCATACTGAGATAAAAATAAGCCATGCCTCTTCTGTTACTTATCTCAATGTAAACTCCTACTTTGACAAGCAAAGCATACATTTTACTGTTATTTTTCTCTTCACTTAAAGGGGGGCCTCTGGTTGTGCAGTATGTGAGAGGGTGTTTTAGTGACTCTGTATAAAGGAACACACTCAGTATAATTTTTTTGGGCAGCTATAGGGTTGCCAACTATTTTGTAGGCCAGTCTGATAGCACATTAGAATTTCCATCACTGAATATCCCCGGCAGGCTGAATTCAACTGCAGTGATGTCAAAGCCCAGAATGACTCAGTAAGGCAGAAGCAGAAACATGGAAGTAAACTGCTTCAGAAGTAGTGCATGAAAATAGATGGCACCAGATGCTGTAAGATGTGAGGATATCCAAATGACTAAATAACTGCATGTGGAGCCTACCTGAGTGATATGCTCAGAGTATGTGCAAAGTGAGACTGGTGAGACTCCATTTGGGTTTAGAGATAATGGGCTGCTTAAAACAGGTGTGTGTGTGTGTTTGTGATTGTCTTTGCATGCAGAAGCATATCTGAGTGAGAGGAAGGATGTTCAGGTGAGAAATTAAGTTCACAGTCAAGCTTTATTGCTCAAGTGTAACCACTGTACCTCAATTTCTTATGTGGAAAGGGGGGTGCCCCCTGCCCTGTCCCTCAAGGTGTGTTGTGAGCGTGAGAACAGCTTTTGTTCTGACAGGCCTCGTTAGAGCAAGATTAAACTTTTTAAAATTGTTATGATTATTTTAGGCAGCACATCATCCTCAGTCTTTACTTGTGCCCATGCAGTCTGTGTTATTACATTTGCCTCTGAAGTCTTATTTAAAATGTCATCATAATTCAAAATGAAACTGTCAATTTTTTTCCTAATTTTACCTAGTTTTGATGTGAAAGTGTACATTACTTATAATTCTTTAGATCATAAAGCTTTGCTTGAGGCTGGGCCCCAGCTGACTGAATAGTTATGCAAACATTAGCAAATTTTCCCTTGAGCTAAGTTTCATGTTTGCAATGAAATCTGAACTCAGGCAAATTTTGTGTGGTTTTCATTGCAAACATGTAGGCAATGCATGAAAGCTGTGCATTTTCCTGTCTGCTCTCCGGAATGATCTAATTTTTCATTTCTCTCAAGTCTCCTTTGTTAATGTCACAGCAGAGTTGTCATTAATTTGCAGTTTAATATCTTCATGTTCGCCATTAGGTAGAGTATTTGCCGTCATTTTGCAAGGCATTTTTAGTAATTTAGACAATTAGAGTTTGACTGATGTCTTGCTTATTAGGATTAGCCCGTGCATTAAAAAAAAGTCTCCTTTTTCTTCTTGTCATGTATGTAACCCAAATGTGTTCTTGTTTGTTTGTTTACGAGCACGTGTCATTTGAAAGAGAAGGCGGGCAGGTTGGTGTGGATATGTGGTCCCCTTCTGCCAGGTTGTATGTTTGGGCTGGAGGGGTGGCTGGCTGTTGTTTTTGCAGGCTGCCAGGAGGTGCGATTGCACAGAGCCCTTGCAGCCCCTCCGGCACACTGGGAGCGCTCGGTGCCGCTCTGGCAGCCCGCGGGAATGTGCCCTGGAGCAGGAGCCCTGCCAGCCCCCAGCCCCGCTGATCGAGCCGCTGCCGCCAGCAGTCATTAGCGACACTCGTACCTAACATTGCCCAGTTGTGCCGCGTACATAACACGAGAGCTCCAGGTTGTTCTTTATGCCTTTTTTGTTTGTTTTTAAATATCTTTTGGTTGTCTGCTCCATTTCAGTTCATTTTTTTTTCAGCCAGTTAAGAAAAATTAATTGATTAAACTTTTTAAAATTGTTATGGAAATCTTGCACCTTTCCCCCCTATTCCCTCCCTCCTTTTCTCCTTCTCTCCCTTCATAAGCACAAAAAGGAATACTTCTAAGCTAGTGCATGAGTCAGTGATCTTGATTTATTGAGCTGAGATACCTTTGCCTGTATGTGATTAGAGACAAATTAGAAATTCTTGTTGGTGCTAGTTTGCAACCGCAGGTGTCACAGCTTTGAACAGAAAAGAGAGCAGAAAGGTTTGCAGCAGTGCTGAAGCTGCAGAAGCTGTGACTGTTCTTGCCTTATGCCTTCCCCTCTCAGCAGGGTTTGAGGAAACCTCAGAGTGTGCCCTCAGTGATTTCCAGACACAGTCAGATCTCTTAGCTTAAATTTCCAGTGGAAGTGGTGCATTTGCAGCCAAACACTGGCATGTGCAATGAAATGGGAGAGGTGCAGACAGTTTTCTTTTACAGATCTTGCCGTGGTAAGGGAGTAACCTTGTGCAGGGGGATGTGCTGGGAGGCTGGGCTTTTTCTCCAGACCCTGTAAAAAGGAGTTAACTGAAATTACTGGTGTAGTATTAGTTATCTGACAAGACAGTTAATAGGGCATTAGTCTCTCAATTATTTTATCCTTTGCTAGCTAAGGGCATATCACAAAAACACAGGAGCTGTGGTTTTCCAAACCTGGCAATTTGTGTCCTAGAGCCCAAGTGGCAATGAATATCTAGTGCTTTCCAGCAAGAAAGGCTCTTTATGAGCAACTGGTCATTGCATAAGATGGTACAGGGGATATAAATTAGACTGACTACCAAAGGGAATCTGTTTGTGTCCTGAAGCATAGGATTTAGAGACTTTTTTTAGACACAAAACTGTCCTATTCTTTTTATTTATAATGTACATAATTTTACTAACTCTTTAATTCATTAAAGAGTTCTCATTCATTCAAGCATTTGCACAGTAACCCTCAGCAGGGATTTTGTTGGTTATCCTTATGCTCCTGGAGGCAGAACGAGGGCTGTTTGGACTGGGAGGAAAACAAAGCTCACAGGGCATAGTCCTTCACAAATGTAGGGACATTATTACTGTTTTCCAAACAACCAAATCCTCTTGTTTTGCTAGTATTGTTTTATTACCTCATCCCTCTTCTTCACTTGTCTTTACAGCTAAATGACCTTCCATGTGCATGGGGTCAGTCTTTGAGATAAATGCCCATCTGAATATAGAGAAACAGAAGGCATCACAGTGATAAAGCTACAAGTTTAAAGTTGCTTTTCAGCATGCAACAAAAATGTAAAATCATTCAAATACATACATTTATGCTTATTACAGCTCGATATGGTTACATGATTTTGCACACTTGCTTCTGCCCAAACATTTTATGATGAACAGTACACTAGTTCAAACATCAGCAGCCCCCTTCCCACCTCTCCCTGTATGTTTGTTCAAGTCTTTGGGTGAATTAGGTGGCATGCAATGTTAAAAGAAGAGGGAGATGTAAGAAAATTGTGTAAAATATTAATGGAAAAGGTTGTTTATTGGTAGTCATGATGAAAAGCGCAGCAGCCCCCAGTATGACAACTAAATACATCTAGAGCATGTAGGTACTTGGACTTCAGCTGTTTAATGAAAATTGATTATGCCTTTAAACCATTTGCCCTCCTGCTTGGCCATGCAGGCATGGAAAGAACTGTGACATGGTACATTGTCTCCTCAGCTTCCCTTCAATATAGAACCTTGTTCTCTTTGTGAGGTTGCAGTTACTGACAGCTGGTTATGTTGGGAAAACAGGGCCCTGGCATTTTTCAGCTCTCTTTGGTCTGTTTGTTGCTCAGCTAATATTGGCATCTTTTCACATGTGTGTTTTGGGTTGGTATAGTTTTTTAGCAGGTCTTTCCCCATTCCCTTTCTTTGGCTCAGAACTCTGAATCCTGTTCCTGTTGTCTCACCTCCAAAACTCACACCTCCACTATTTTTATGGCAGTGGAAAGATCAAGAGTGACACAGAGCAACTCTGGATGATTACTGAACCACTCCTGGATTGTCTGCATACCATGGCAGTGTTCACCACTGCAAGAGAGAAAGAAGCAGCCTCTTATTGCTATCACTTTAGGTGTGTTTTCATGAAGAAGCTAGAGATCTAATAGCGTGAGGGAGTTCCTCTGTTAGGGTACATAATGCTTTCCTGCTTTTATTCATCATCCTAGTTTGCATCCCGCTCTGAGTTCTTAGAAAGGCTTGTAGTTTTTAAATTTTTACGTACTCCCACATCTGTGTACACAGAATTTAGCTGAAATTCGTGTACTTCCACTGAATGACACAAGCTGCAGGCAATTGCTGTCAGTACTTTTTCTCCTGTAGGTTTTCGTCCTAGCTGCTCAAGTACCAGGGGAACCTCAGCTCTGACTGGTTTGTTAATGAGTAATAAGGGTTCAAATATCTCTAGTGGAAACACGTTTGTTCACAGTGTACAGCTTTATTTCTATTAGAATTACAGATGGAAGAGATTCTAACACGTGCAAGATATTTAATGTTTCAGATAATATTATTAGCTAAAGTTAATTCAGGCTCATCAAATCACTTGCTTTCTATCAATCTCTTTTCTTCCCTTCCTACACCCATCTGTTCATTCCTATTGATTTTATCTATATGTTTTTGTTTCATCTACATACATTTTTGCTACTTCTTTGTTGCTTAAACCAGAATTTTCCCTGATTTAACACAGCAAACAACAAAACCAAGGACAACATGGAAAACATCTGAAAAGATTAGTGCCAGCTGCAATCATGTCAGCAGTGCAGTTTATATTTAGAGGGGAAGCGTGCTGGAGAGGAGGTGAAGAGTTCAGGGTGGGATTCAACCTCGCTGCTTGGATCTGAGTGAGGAAGGACTGGCTGCTGCTAGGATTGAGATGGCCTTCCCAGCTCTTGCTCGTGGTGCTGATTTCAGTCTATCATCAGGGCTTTTTCCACTGCAGCCTTAGAAAAGCTGTTTGGAAGGAGAAAGGTACACCAACACTCACTCTTTTGCTAAGAAGCCACAAGGGGCTTTCAGTGTTCTCTATCCTTGAAAGTTATCTGGCATTATCCTGACTCTTCTGTATCCTTCTTAGTGGAGCACAAGTCTTGATACTTACCAGGAGTTTTTCTGTCTTGATAATTGCATGTCATCTTTCAATGCTTGTTTTTCCCTTATTCCAAAATTCATGGCTCTATTCCTACAGTTCTCTTGTCATGAAGGGAGCTATTTATGGATCCCCATGTTACACGTGAAGCATTGACGCTGACAGAGTGGTCACAAAATAAAATTCTGGAAGAGCAAGAATGCAGCAAGTGTCTGGTGATAGAAACATAGCTGAAATTTGACCCACTGATAGGTTTTGAACCTGACTACTCTATCAGTAGCCTTTGTTGCAATATTTCCTCTATTTCTTGCAATCAATTTCAGGAGAAAACAAAAAGCTTTTTTCCCCCCAAATATTACACTATATCTGCTTCTTGTACAATGAATACAAAAAGGAATTTTTAAAAAACCCACTGTCAAGCACACAATAAAGCATTTATTAAGAGGTCTTGTTTAATATCTTTTTAAAATAAGAAATGTAATGAGATGCCTTGGTGATGGAATGTTCTTTCCTCTGCATTGTCTTCACTAATGTACTGCTGAAAGCAAAGATTAGAAGCTCCAGCCAACATAAAACCAAAAAATTTGAAATAATTGTTATGCAATATTATAATTCAGAAAGATAGGAAAATTGTAGCTGTTGTCTGTTAACACTGCAGCTAGCAGGGCATCTGGAAATTGGAAAAGAGAGCCATTACCTCAAATGATTTCCTTTATTAGTTGAAGCAAGTGAAATCTTTCAAAAAATGGCCTGGAAAAAGCCCAAACATTTAAAAAAAATTATTATTTTAATTTTTCATTTGTGGAGACTGGGATAAGCAGGTCTTATGCCTCAGTATGTGAGGAAAATAACTGACTTAATCACATCAGTATGGTTTAAAGGCAAAATACTTTATAACCACAACAATATCCATTAGCTCTTAAATAAGACTTCAATTTCTAGAAAGATTAAATCTGAGTGATAGCAGATGTATCATTGTCAGCCAGAAGAAACAGCCCTTCCTGAGTTCCCCAGCATTCTCTCTCCCCCACCACTGCCATGTGTGAAGGCATCCTGCAGTGAAAGGGTTAAGAATTCACAAGGGTGAGTCTTGTAGCTGAATTTATCTTGGTAACCCAAGATCTTCATGAATGTGGGACACTGTTACTACTGCAGCTATTCCTGTATTGGCTTCCCCACCAAGCCCTGACATGCTTTTGTCCATGTATGCTTCTTGAGTTTCACTCCAGGGGGAAGCTTGGGCAGATCTGGTGACAAACAGGCCTCAATCCCTTGCATGCTTACTGAATCAAGTTGTTTATATTTTCCACACATCCTGCTTTTGCTATGCTGCAATTCTTATTTCCTCGTACTTTACTACACTCTTGTGTACTAATTAAGATCACAGCTTAATTAAGAATTTTCCTTTGAGAGGAGAAACAAGTGTAAGTCTTGAATTCTTCTTTGTTATTTTTTGTTTTTATAATCTAGAATTTAAATAAGCAAGTAGACAAAGGAAAACTGTTCATTGTGCTCACAAAAGTCCAGTGGGCTGATGCATTTAGACATGGACTCCTTGCAGATGGCAAGTATGTATCTGGATTGTTGGAGGATCACGGTGGAAGACTGAACTTCTTCCCAAAATTTGCCATTTCCTGTACTTTCTTGTCTTCCAAGGGGCAATGAATACTCCTATGAAGACAGCAATTTCTGATCTTTTTCATGTGAAAGAATATTAATTTGTTCTCTTTGCTGTGGATAGTGGCTCACATCAAAATCTGAACTAGATGTTGGTGGGGTCTTGGGAGAAAATTGATTTGCATTTTTGCAAGCAATTTCCCTGTCCTGTTCGTTTTGTTATGTATTGGGCTGAGTCCTAGATCCAGATATACCCACCAAGATAGTGTTAAACTACTGTATCCAGCTGGTCTGGCATGGGCTATAGCTCTGCCTCGTCATGGGGCTAGCAGGTATGTGTTTTAATATCCCTGTTAGAGTGATTATTACACATAGGAACATTTCATTGCATTTGCCTTACCCCAGAGTACTGCCTTCAAAGCAATTCCACTGATGTCTAGAAGCACGGTGTTTATGAGGTAAAATGAAGAACACTGCATATGCTCAGGCTGGGTTTCAACTCTTTTGTTCTTCCAAGCCTGGAAGCTCAGGAAGCAGCCAAACTGGATCAAGCTGTATTGGAACAGTAAGATGAAAGGTTGGGTTTATAGATTAAACTGATATTTATAATTTGTGGGATTGGGATTGTAACAGTCCTGTTACTGAACAGTCCTGAAGCAGAATTTTGATAAATCATTTGCAATCTTCCCTAGTAAGGGAATTTTAAGCCAGACTTTATTTAGATGAAAGTCCTATTATTCAGAATAAGATATCCAGAATGATCATTAATTTGTATTTTCTTTCAAGTCTTTGCAATTTACTGGCTTCATTGAAGGGCTTTGGTAGGGAAAGCAATCTTTGGAATTGGCTGGATGGGTGTAGCAATGGAGGCAGGTACCGTTGTCCTTGGTCCATCTCCTAAAAATGTATGTGCACAAGCATGTGTTTTTCTGTGGATCATCTTGCTTTCTTGGGAAACCTTTGTTTTTACAGATTTAAGATTCAGTTGTAGAGAGTTATTATTAGTCTCCCTATTATCAGTGCAAATCACTACATCTGTATTTGCAGACACAAATAAATACTTAGTTAATGTTTATGCCTAAAAAAATAACTTGTACCAAAAATTATCTTTTAATTTAGCTGTATGACTCTCTAAAAAAGATATGACTGCCAATATTTTAAAAATAAACCTTAATATTTAAAAAAGTGCTGAAATTCAGAGATGCTGAATATCCATCTTTGAAAATGCATAATGGAAGTTTTCTGTTTCTGAAAAAGCAAACAATAAGCCTAGAAGTCTACCTCTAGGTTACCAGTTTTAAAAATAATTGGTACATATTTCCTCATTTCCAAACCTGGTTATCTATTCGGAAGGGAAGTTGGGAAGTTCCATATGCTCTCACTCTGGGACTGAAGTCCTTTGAGATGGGTGGGTGTGAAGTGCTGAAGAGCTGTAGCATAGACTTGTTCTCAGTGAGCAGAACAGTTTTTTTGAGTAGGAGACAGTATTTTTAACCTGCTCCCTCAAAGCAGGAATGATGTTTTGTCAGCTGCTAATATGATTGTGGTGAAAGATACAAATAACATTAAAAGGAAAAGCAAGTGCCTTGGTGAGCTTGATAGTAAATACACCCAACAATGTTGCTATTATGAGGACACTTCCTTTTTTGTGAAAAAAAGGCTACTCAGCACAACATCAGCAGAAGTTCCTTTCCTTCCGAATTCTGTGTGAGACTGAACTTCACAATTTACAAGTCTGTGGTCTTTACAGTAAGCTGATATAAGCAATGCTGACTACATGCCTTGCCCAGCAGTGTGTGGTCAAGTGCATGCTAGTAAAGATGAAAACTCTTAGTGGTTTGGCCCAAATTCTTCTGGCTCCATAGGCACTCTGGTGCTGCATGTTGGAATGGAAATTGAAATACTCTGAAATCCTACTACAGCTGAGTGCAGTTTTAGATTATAACACCACGAGTGAGAAAGGAAGCTCTCACTCTGCAGGCAGACATCTCTACTGATTTCTCAGCAACTTGATGCTGCTTGGGATCTCCTATCAATAATAGTGTTCTTCTTAGGGCAAAACGTGGCAGAGTGATTTGAAAACAGTCCACCAGAGCACAGCAAGATGGGGGGAATGCCTAAACTCCAGGGGATTTCTCAAGATCAGTCTGGGAGAGTGCCATTGGTCTCAGTCTTCTGCCTCTGTAAATTTCTGCCATCTGAGAATTCTTTGGTGAGATGTAGCTGAGATGAGCCTCAGCTCTGATTTAACTGCTTGCTCAGGTGTGATGGGTTGCTGAGGTGCCTAGCTCATGGATGACAATGCAGGTATCAACTGTATAAATGCCAGCTGAAAATATCAACAACAGTGAAAATTAGGCAAAATTTATTCCACCTCCTTTTCCCCAGGAGCAAAAGACCTGAGATTTGTTCTTTATCTCATAATTTAAAAATGAAGACTAATGCAGGCAAGATTCCTTACTCAGTATCATCCTTGTGGTCAATGGATGGAAGCAAAAGCTTCTCAGAGGACTTTGAGCTTTTTATCTTTGTTGAATCTGGTAGGCATTGAGGTTGCAAGAACTTCAGTGAACCTGTTTGTCTAGATGGGGTTAACTCATGCTAAAGTGGGGGTCTGAGGGCAAAACCACAATGAGCTTGAGTGGAGTTATCAAAAGATGGGGACACCTCTGAGGGGCTGGGCTAACCTTGGTGAACAGCTGTGGAGGTTTCAGTGTCTCACCCCCCTTGAAAAAGAAATGTTAGGGAGAGTAACACCCTATGGGCTGATTTTTCCCAGGTTAGAGAAACCTGACAACTGCTGTTGGGGAATTCTAAAAGTTGGCTTAAAATTTAAATCTTCACCACTCTGGAACAGCACTTTCCTGTCTTGCTTGGAAAGGGACAGAGGATTTGCTGTTCTGGAGACTGTTAGCAGCTTTGTCCTCCATCATCTCATGCCTGAGTACTGGAGTGAATGTGAAACCCTGGCCTTCAGGAACACGAAATCAAAGGGTGGACTGAAGTGGTGAATGCGAGTGGAGCGTGGAGAGAGAAAGCTGCTCTGGGAGGATGGTGCACAGGCTATTAAAGACACTGCTGTGAAATTAGGGAGGCTTGTGTATAAACCCCTGGGACAGCTAGCATGCATTTAGTACATTGAGTTGGGTAGTTAAAGTCATTTGTGGAATCCTAGTTGCTGCACTGTATATTCAAAGACCTTGGTAGGACAAAACATTAACTTATGTTTTAAGTAAATTTGAGAATATATAGTATGGTGCCTGATAGTTCCTTCAGACTCTGCATCTACAGGGAGTGCTTTTCAGTCAGCCCAAGTCACTCACTCCCCAAGTGCCAACTCCTTTAGAAAATTTTCTCTATTAAAAAAACAGCCAAAAACCAACAGTGCACATCCCTAAACAAATAACTCTTTAAAATATGAAAGCTATTTTGAAAAAGTTGACTACTGATCTGTTTTCTCAAAAGCATTTTAAAAGTATCTGGCTCATCCCAGCTCTACAGACTCAGACCCCACAGACACTGAACTTAAGAGTATTTGGGACAGATTTTTGGGTACTGTGACTCAAAGTGGCCCTCTGGCAGAAGTGTAGTAGTGCCAGCCTGTGCTGCCTTAGGATTTGTGTAAAGCAGGTCCCTTTAATAGAAATAAAAATCATTTTCTAATAGACTAATTGCCTTTGGAACTTCAGCTAATGTTTGTGATTTTTCTTCCATCTGTTAGTTGTTTGACCTCTTATGCGAACTTGAGTAATGGTGCTGTGGAGGAGGAAAAAACCTTTGAAAAGAGGAAAGTAACTCAACCCCATCTATTTTGTAATGATATGAAACAGCTGACTTAGTATTGCCAAATTCTTGTTTTAGAGCTGATGAACAATTTGTCAGTCCCTAACTCCTTCTTTTTTTATTATTTCTTTCAAAATGTTCTTTTATTGTTGCAGCTTATGAGAAGAGAACACGTAAATTCCTATAAGCCTGTTCCTTTCTGAACAGATATGCTATGCTGGTCCTTCAAGAGATGCTGCTTTGACACTGATGCAGGACTTCTCTGAGCTGTACCCCTCTGTTGTTCTCCCCCTTCCTCCCAGTCAATACTTTTTACTCTCTTCTGACCCTTTTGCTGTTGTAAAAGAGCAGAATTGGGTCACAGTTGGCCTTTTAAAACCTCCTTAGGTGTAAAATAGAGGAGTAAGTACCACAATCTCTCTCTTTCCTCATAGCCAAGGATGCAGGAGGGTCTGGTTTGGAAATGTTTCAGAGACAACAGTGGTTATACAGTTTTCTGCCAGCTTTCAGCTGGTTTGCAGTTCTGAAGATGCACAAGTTCTTTCATGGCAGGAGCTTCAACAGCTGAAGAAGTAATACAGCAGCCCCTTCTCTACCCCCAGAATAAACAAATCTTATGCCACACCCTTACAGCACTGATGGCCATACCAAAACAGGGTGTGACTTTTGCCATACTGCTGCATATGGCAAGATAGAGCTATAAACACCCTAGACTATGTACCCTTTTTCATTTTGTTCCTAGGTTCTCAAATCTTGGCATTGCTGCTCTACTTCCCAGAGAAAAAACAAAATCCTTTCCCCCCTCCCCTTCTTCCTTGTCATATATTTTGGATGGTGTTGTAAAAACCCTCTCCTTCCCCTGCCTCCATTGTCTCCCAGGAATGAAACTGCACTTAAAGCTTTCTTGCTTTTCTGAACTGGTTTTCCTCTTTCTTCCCTCTATTTTTTAGCTAATAGTTAACTTTTCTTCTCAGTAGTGAGCAGTTGCTTCAGGAGTATTCTCCTAGAAGCATAAGGGACTATCTAACACTTCTCTGGCAGTACCAAAAGGATTTACAGTTTGAGACCCTTAAAATGCTTACATCACTTGTTTTTTGTGTTTTGCAGAGAACCACTGAAACAATAAAAATAATCTGAGAGCTCTAATTTGCCATTCACTATTTGACATTTGCATTTCTGTTTCTGTTATAAACCCTGGCCAACCAGGCTTTAATCACATTCATATTTGATTGCTACATCTCACACAGATCCAGTAGCTGTTATACAGATGTTAATGGGAGACTTTCTGCAGCAGGCCTTAGCACAGGCTGAGGAAAATCTTCAGAATTTGGCCTGTGGATTCCTTCTGTTGGTTGCAGCTTCCTGGGTTTTTCTTCAAAACTTCCAACTTCGTTTTCCATTTCTTTAAATGAGAATTAAATTGCTAAACTTTGCAAACATTTTGAGTAGAGTTAATTACACTGATATGGTTTTTGGCATAATTTTTGCACAGATTAATCTGTTCTCACTTGCTTGGGCTAGCATGGGGTGTGCTGTGCAGGTTGGGATAAGTGGATGCAGATTGTGCTCACCTGGCTCAGCTTCCCTGCCCTGGAATGCCTTTTCACTGCAGCCAGTCTGAACAAGATCCCAGCCCCTGTGGGGAACCGAGGTGTGAGCAACTTTGAGCTGCTCTTGACACCAAGGCTGAGTCTTCTGCAGTCCACAGAGAGCACACAGGACTGAAGAAAAGTTTTTGATCTTGTTTGTTTCTAAATTTAAAATAGCGACAAGCAAAACCTAGTTGGACTGGCAGAATTTTTGTTTCGGTCTTGTTCCTTGAAACTTCTAGTAAGACATCCTCATTTCAAGTGAAATGAATTAAAATACTGTTACACCCATAGCACTGACATCTTTGGGGGCTACAAATAGAATTGGAAGGGTGTCTCCACGTGCTGGAAGGAATCACATGATTCTCCCCAGGGTAGCCTGCAGCCTGAAAATCTGTAGTGGGTAGGATACAATAGCTAAGCCTAGACCCATAACTATGGTACATTTTAGAGCGTGTTTAGAAGTTGATAGCAGTAATTCCAGACTCTTTCAGGATTTCTCAGAAAATGTACCTTGTTAACTATATGTCTTTTAAGTAAGTTTTACTGGTGTTACTACTAATCATAGCTGTGCAGTCAGGAATTGGAGGTAAAACCAGGGTGATGGTATCCCTTAGCTGATGTAGCAGATGTATTATGCATATCAGCTCCAAGAAGGGTAAACATGTGTCCAAGGTCATGGCTTCACCCTTGGCTGACTGAGGTCCTTAGGGGAATTTTGGTTTTGCCAGAGTGTATTTAGTCTCTGAGAGTTGCACATAATTTCCCAGGTGCCTCTTGTTTTCTAAAGTCCAGCTTGAGGCTCCATGTTCCAAATTGCCTCTTTCATAATCAGCTTTGGCAGACTGTGCTGCAGAAGTATTCTGTGTTTTAGTGGACCCTCCACACAGGAAAAACCCAACTTGCATTCCTGAAAAGAGACTGTAATTGAGAGGGGTGCTGCAGCAAGTACAGATGTGCGTTGTCAAACATTGACAAATTTCTACTGATTTCTGTTTAGATGTGGAGATAAATGCATCCCTAAAAGGCCAATAAAAGGAAAAACTGTCACATTTTTAGAAGAGAATCAGCTGTTGCACAGTTTCAGCTTGTCCTGATTTTTTTTTTTTTCTGCCTTTGTCATTTCCTATCTCTCTGAATAAGCTGCTTCCTGCTACCCCAGAACAGTCAGTGCCACCCCTTAATTTACAGTTAGGAATGCAGACACGAGGGAAGGCGAGGGGATGAAATACGGTGTCAAGTTTGTATCTGCTCACATTTCACACACTAAGGAGACAAGCCCCTTTGGCCAGTTGCCATGGGGAATTTTCTTGCAGAAGTAAATAAGTCAGAACAGAAAGAACTCAGATTCATACTACCCCAGCTGCAGAATGTCATTAAGTCTCAAAGGGTGCTATGTGCATTGTGTGAAAGGAATTTTGTAATCTGGCTGTAACTGTAGTTGCAAAACTATGTTTGAGTTTAAACCTTTATTTTGAACTTTTAATTATTGGCTTGTTTCTTGCATTCTGATTAAAGCACGCATTGTCTTATAAATAGTTTCTATTTTTAAACCAGAAGAAGGTTTAGATTAAACGTTTCAATAGCAGATGAGTGGTTGATTTTGTTTTGTTTTCTTGTTTCTTCCCATGCCAACTTTGATATAACCTCCACTTTCTAATTCACTTTTTAAGGGTGCTTGAAAAGGGAATTAAATCTACCAGGGCACACAAAATATCATGTAGATGGCTTTTCATTTTAAAGTGTCATTCATTATTCAACTTTCTGATCCCAGTAATATTCAGAAACTTGGGCATAGGAGGGGCTGTTTTCTCTCTTCCCCCACTTTTTTTTTTTGGGGGGGTGGGGGTGTGTTTGTGTTTTTTTTTTTTTTTCTTAAAACATCTAAGAGTTCTACTGGTGGGTTTTTTTCTTCAGTTCTTTCGCAGTGTGAGTTATATGAGTATGACATCTGTGAAGTTGGTCCTGATATACACAAGAGGAGTCTTATGCTGTGGCTACATAGTTCCAGAGGACAAAATAGGTTCTGTTTTGGTGGGGTGTCTTGTGGTCCTAGTACTTCTTCTCCAATTTGGTGAAGGAATAGGGAACATGTATGCCTTTAGCACTGATCTTTGAAATAAAACCCATTATCTGGATGAAACTAATATCTACTAGAAAAAGGCATTTTTAAAGCTGCCATTTAGTCAGTTTCTATGTCTCTGAATAATACACAATGGCACAACTTTACATTACAGCTTTTCTTTAGATGTTTTGGGTTTTGTAGGTGCCATGAATTGCCTGCAGAGCTGCAGTCATTAAACCTGGTTTCATATAGAGCTTTAGTGCATCAAGCAGCCCTCTCAAGGCTGTTTTAACCAGGGTGGTCTTTGAACCAACTGATCACTAAGACAGCTGCAGTGACTGCAGGGGCTTCGATGGCAGTAGGGCAGGGGATGTGTCTGCTGACCAAAGCCCTGGGACCTGGGCCCACATGGCCTCCTCAAATCTTCCTCTTGCAGAGCATTATTGCTGGCAGGTCTGACTCAGATTCATCACAGCAGAGGAACCAAGGCTTGGCTTCATCACATGCTCCCAGACTCATGTCCCCCATCTATAATGACATCTCATTAACAAAACTTTCAACCTAAGCTTTAAACTGCTTTGTGCTCTGTGATCAGTGGGTAAAATTCAGGCCAGAGCCTGCCAGCTTCTCAGCATCCCATGTGATGCTCGCTGGCTCTGTCACACTTCCCTGCAATCCAGGCAAAGGGAGGTTAGGATTAAAAATACCACCTGGGTGGGAGGGAGAGCACACGTGTGCGTTTGTGTCATGGCCTGTTGGTTCCCTGGGCTGCAGTTTGGTGGAACGTGTACCGAGCTCCACGCCAGCAGACAGTACATCCTGCTCCCAGCTCTTTCCCCCGACTATTTTTGTGCTCTCCACAACTGCTATTAAGCAAGACCACAGAGTATTTTTACAGCATAAGCACAAGAGGTCTATGCTGCATTTTGGGGCTGTGAACCATCAATAACCCACGCCGTAACACAGGGATATGTAATGCCTTTATGCAATCTGAAGAATATGTCCTGGGATAAAAAGGAATTTGGATGTTGATAATATTTTGTAATGTTTGATCAAACAGATTAGTTTGCCTTTGGACCCACATCTTCTCCTTCTTTCGTTTAAAATGCTGCCTATAAAGTTTTTAAAGGGTTTATTGTCCACATTTCTGATAATAGAGATTTTATTTCACTTCAGTTTTGGTGTAACAAGAGTTACATGGGACATCCTAGACTGGGCACAAAGTAGTAGTGCAACAGATTGTTCTACCTAGGCTAACAGAGCCAAGCAAATGGAAATCTTCTGACCTAAGCATGGTGTGTCTGAGACTGGGCTTGGATCTCTGCTCTCCTGAGAGTCTCTGCAATGTCCCCATTATTAGAGTTGACAAGCTAAAATACTTCTGGATATAGTTGCTCTTACTATAATACTGGACACTTGTAAAACGGACAGATTTTAAGAATGTTTTTCCCCAACATTTGAGCTAGTGTTACATTTACACCACTGTCTTCTTGATTTGTTTTCTAAAGAACTTTAATTTTTTTATGCTTAAAATGCATGACTCTATATATTGCTTATTTCAGCAGGATCTGTTGAACTTCAAAGTTAGAAATTTCAATTCTGAGTTATTTCCTATGCTCAACTAATTGTTATAGCTGAGTGAGGGTTTTTTTAATTTTGTATTCCATTTAAGCATAATTTTGAAATTTTGATGTCCATTTTAAACCCTTTGGATGACATTAAGTAATTGCATTTACTACATTGAAAAATTTGAAGGATTACATTTCAATAGGGAGATTAGGACAAGGTGGTATAGGTGGCTCACTGAACTTTGTAAATTATGAAGGAGGCAGCAGAAAATAAAAGGGGTTACACAGAGTGCATGCTCAGTACTGTGCTCCTAAGGATGGACAAGGGACTGTACCCAGCTGTGCTCTGGAGTATTTCTGTGCCTGTTCATCATGCTGTGGCAGTCTCTCCATGGAAATTCCTTGGGCTGTTTAGAGCTGGAATACATATAGAAGACAGATTGCTGCCTCCTTTTAGGACCTAAAAGTCAAATTTCTCTCTCTCTCTCTCTTTT
>VWYP01028661.1:330219-379923 GCA_013400435.1 Pycnonotus jocosus | reverse complement strand
TTTTTTTTTTTTTAAAGCTGAGAGACTTTTATGCATTTTGCTTTTACTGGACTAGTTTGGTTTCTGAGCTCTGCATATATGCAGTTGTAAAGAAATCAAATATTACAGCTGGAAACTGTGAGATCAGCCTTGTCACTGCTCTGGCCTCTCATTTACCATGAAAACAAACACAGATCTCTTCTCATGTCTGCCAGCAGGAAGGGGGGGGGGGGGGGGGGGGCAGGCAGAAAGGCAGAGGAAAGTTTTTTCTTCAAAAAGGAAGAAGGTCAACTATTTTGGGAAACCAAAAGCTCTCAGTAATTAGGAGAATTCTTTTCTCTGCTCAGTGATTAGAGAAGTCTGCAGGCAAGCAGGAATTACTGCAAACAGTAGAGTCTTGAAGATGGACGAGTGGTGAATGCATCCCTTTGCCTTTGCAGGAACATGTCTTTGCAGAGGATGAAGTGAATAATGCAACATATTTTGCTGTGCCAACTGTTAAATTTTGACACAGAATCTATAAATCTCTGTGCTGGGTAAATCAATTCTCCAGGTACACTCAGTCAGCTGATGTGCTGAAGGCAGGGACTGTGTGACTGATTTCTACCCGCTGCTTTTGGCGTCTCTGTGGGACCCACCATGCTTCTTAAGGCTTTAGCCACCTGAGTTAGGAAAAGAAACAGACCTCGGAGAAATTCTTACCCACAAAATGCAAAACAATGAAAAATTTTAATTCAAAACTTGGAAAAAGTTAAATTCTAAAGCTGGGAAATGCTGTTATTGCCTGAAGAAACTGCAGAATAACTTTTTAATGAGGCTTTGTTTTGGAGCCCTTGAGTTAGCCCCACATGTCTTACCATAAGTTCAGTGTCTCTGCACTCTGGCAAGCAGACCCTCAAAGGAGTCCACACAGAAAATTGCAGACATGTTCCTCATTATTCTCCTGCATATGTTTGTGAGTGTCCTTAATTTCTTGAAGTTTCACATCATTCCAATCAATAGTTAGAAAACTAGTACAGGGGAGAATCTGAAAAGCATATTTTTGAAATTATTTATTAAGTCATCTGGTCTTCTGTTCTGCTGGTTTTCATGCAATGAAAATTCCCTCATATTTCTAAGACATTTTCTCAAAGCCTGATACTTTTTGTTCAATCGTTTTTTTTTCTCTATAGATGCATTACTTTTCTCTGTCTAGAGTTGTAATTTGCTCCCTTCATTCTTGGTGTTTACATTGCAAATACTGCCAGGCTGCTGTTTACAGTCCTTTCTCTAAGACCTCTTAGATGTGCTATAAATATGTTTATACAGAAAATTAAATGGTAATCTATTACAAAGCATAGCTTGGCTCAGAAACTGCACTAGTTTTCATCATATGGTTCTGGTAATCTGATGCTCAGCTGATTGTAGAGTTCCATGGATCATATGGGAACTGTTTTAACTGTTAAAATGTCCAGTCTGCACTATCTCCAGATGCATATGTGTATTCAACACAGAGTTGTATTGATCTTTGCAGCTGTGTTGCAAGCTGTTGTTTATTGCTTGTCTGCAATCCCTCCTAGGTGTCCTTTGTTCTTCATTCCTTGAGTATTTCATTTGACTGTGGACATACATGAGGACGTTCTTCCAGATGGGGTCAACCTTTTTGCAGTATTCCGGTGGCTGTGCCTCTTTTTTGTTAGTAGTAACTGTGGAAAGAATGTTTCCACTTCCCCACATCCTTTAGGAAGAATTATAACACAGAATGAATTTGGCTTTCCTTCTCTCCATACTTTCAATGAGGGTTTAGCAGAATATGTAGTAAAGAGATTCCTTTCCATGGGTTGCCAGATCGGTGTGCCTCGATGTGAGTACATCCTGGAAGGCACAGAGTCCACACCAGCAGGGACTTCACAGCCTTTGTCTTAACTGGAGCTCCTCCTGCAGCTTTCATGATTTTCTCAGCCACTGGAGTAACTATTTCCTTTCTCCATCTGGAAGATAAAATAATTCCTCCTCAGACTGTACTCTTATTGAGCTTTGTGCTGTGCTCTCTGTTTCTCTGCAATACTGTGCTTGTTCACTGGCTTTGCAGGCAGCTAATGCTGTGTTTGGAGAGGAACACAGTTAGGAAGGGCCAGAAAGAATCCTGAGAAAAAGATCCCTTCCTAGTGTTGGGTGTGCACAGTCTACTCAGGCCGTATCTGTAGTAGCCTTTTCTTCCCCAATTGCAATTGTTATAACCATAACTTCTCATTTAGACATTGTGTTAAGTGAAAGATTTCTTTTGCTGCTGATTTTGTTGCAACATTTCTACCCTTTTCAGACCATCTTGAGATAATATTTGCAGCATCGTGTTAAAAGTTGTTTTCATGTTTTATTGTTTTCATTCAATGTTTAAACATATATTGTACTTAAAATTTTATTTCAATTAAAAATTCACATGTCTTCTGTAGCATTTTGTTGCCAATAATAACATGGAATGGAGGGGGCAAAAGAAGTACTTAGGAGATCTGATGTGTCCATCTTCTGAGGTGGCTGTTTCATTTCTGTCAGTCTCTTTGGGATCACGCACCCTCATTTGCAGAGAGTCAGAATGCTTTGAATGCTACGGGGAGGGAAAGAGGAGGGGGAGATTTTGGCCAGCAGTCAGAAAGTTGCCTCAAGTGTTTCATCTGACAGTGCTTGTGCCTCTCCTGTGCTCATCACAAGATCGTTAGATTATCTAGGAAGACAATTAATGAGGCTGATACTAGCCACAAAATTTTCTGCCACGTGTTGAGATTACTGAGTGCATTTGTCAATTCCTACATAATGAGTTTAAATTGCCAGTTCTTGGGATGGATAATTATTCTGCTTTAAGACAATTCTCTTATTTTTTGGATGTCTTTGTGAGTGGGACTGGTACTTTCTTTATCCATGAGTACTAGTGGACAGAGTACTGCCCTGGAGTACTACGAGTACTACTGGAAGGCCTTGGAGAAGGTCTAGCCAAAGGTTTAAAAATGGCTATTACTATAACCCAAAACATTTATTCTTTCATTGCTCATCCTCTCTTCTCAGATGTCACCCTATGAAGGCAGCCCATGATCCTGTGACACATCAAAAAACCCCAGTGAAGCTGCCCAACAAATATTTGTTCACAGTAGGTGCATGATTCATGAGGTGGTGTTCTGCCAGCATACAGACATGTTTTTTTGTCCTGTTTATTATTAACTACTTGGAATCTTATAAACTTCTCTAATATTGCACTTCTGCAGTGTTTATTTTGGAGAACCTTTGTTTTAGATGCTATAAACAATGCAGTGTCATGAATCACTATGCTGTTGGGACTGGTATAGTTTTTAATAGAAGTCACTGGAATCCATTTTTTTTTTTTCTCATTAATGGGTGGAGATTTAGTGTGAATTTTCTTACCATAGCCTAGGAAGGCTCATGGTGTAAGTCTAAGCCCAATCCTAAGTGGAGTTCCAAGTAGTAAATGTAAAATGCATTTCACCTACACTTGATGGTCTAAATTTGACTTAGATGCCCGTGAGTCATTTTCTTTTTTAGCTTTCTTTTTCATTAATAGAAAACACCTGTGTCCAGGGAGTGATTCATCTGAACTATGTAAATTACCTAAATTGGGATGGAATAATTCATCTCTGGTAGCCTCTAATTTTTTTCTGATGAACAGGGTGCAGGAATCCTAGATGAGATTTAGAGGCTATGCCCAGCTTTTACATAGGTAAAAGCAGATGGGATGAATCTGCCAACAGAGACAGCTGTAGCATTCAAACAAATATCAACTCTACTACTCAAATACCTTCTACTAATCTGACATGGAGTGAGACTTAAAGAGGAATGAACTGCCATATACTACTGACATGCTTTTTAGCACATATTTCTGAGGAATGTAGAAGGATTTAATTAAAGATATGGATCTAAATGAAAAATAGTTCTTCTCAATTCAACAGAAGTACAAACACAACTATGCCTTGTAACTCATTTACTAGTTGCACAACATAATTGTGATGGACTTGGAAAGTAGAATAACGTAGGGCTACGAGTCTGGTGATAGTTCTTGTGTTGCTGCTTTCAGAATGTGCAGAAGCTTCATTTTAGGAGACATTTTAGGGAAAATTTCAGCTTTAGAAAACAAGACTGAAACTTTACCAGGGAATGGGAGGTTGCTGTGATGTGCACCTGCCCTTGCAGCCAATCTCAATGGAAGGTGCTGAAAAACTGAGCAAAGTAGTGAAAGTAGCTATTTTCTCTACTTTCATGGCAATACTTTCCACCAGTCACCCAGCTTTCTGAAATCCATTATCTTTTTTAGGCTGTAGGGCAATATTTTCTGAAATTGAAGTTAGACCTTATGAATGTGTTCTAATCATGTTTTGATGATTAGGTACTGAAATAAATTATCTTCCTTCCGTAATAATTTTATTAAGGGTTTATTTCAGAACTTTTTTTTTTTCACTCTGGTTTATAAGGCATAACTTGCTCTCTTAGTCATGTGAACATCTAAGTTGGTTAATTTCTATTTTCCACAGGAGTATTTTAAAAGCACAAATAGTCTCATTCCCATCTCACTTCAGTGCTGACATAATTTCTGTTTGGTAGTAGCGCCAATGCCACCAGGCCCATCATCATAGGCCTTGTTCAAATTCAGGCAAATTCAAGCATACCAGGCAAGATTTCAAGTTTTAGCTAACATTATATTATAGCTCTTGCAGCTAATCAAAAATTTGTTCAAAATTTACTCCTGAACTTGTATTTGGGACTTGAGAAATTTGTTGATCATACTCAATAACTGTGTTTTTGTGTTTTCTTTTGCTTTACAAAGACAACAAAATCTTTAGCAAATTGCCGTTTTGTGTAGATTCATTGGTATTATTTTGCAAAGCATGTGCAGCATAATGAGTCATTGAGATTTTAGAGTTTAATATATTGGAGGGAGAGAAGAAATCAAATTATATAAGACCTCGGAGCAACGAATATTTTATTTTGCTTATGGTGCGTTCAATGACTGTAAGTTCAAACAAACCAGGATTCCTATTCTTTGCTTATGCAGCTGCTGCTTTTACATGTTTCATTCACAGTGCTTTTTCATGAAGCAGCAAGCTGACACTTGCCACGTTCTCAGTTCAGCTTTCTCAGAGCTCTAGACTGGAATGACATAGCCTATGAACAGTATTTAAATCTGAGAGCCAGGTTTGATTTCTGTAGGCATAGGTCCAAAATCAGTATAGCTCTGTGTTGTTTTAATTTGAAAAAATGCAAAGCATTTTTAAGAGAGGCTGGTACCGTTAGCCCTGTTTTACGGATACAAAAACCGAAGCAGGTCTTGTATATCCTTGTGACCTACAGCCAGTTTAAACAGTATTGCCTGGTTTTCACTGGGAATTCGTGGAAACAGGACTCATGAGGTTTTTGAAGTGGTTGTGGGATTTGAGGTCTGAGTCATGATAGGCAGTTCTTGTGTTTTGTTTAATTTCTAAGGTATTCTTACAACTAGATATTAAAACTGCAGCGCTTGGCTGCTGTTGCTGATTCTCTCATTGACTTGGGAAGATAGTCAATGTTTCTGTGCCTCAAAGTGGTATAAATTAATTGATGTTAGCTTCCCAGCACAAGAATTAACTAATGTTTGGAGCTACTAAAGTGAAAAGAACCTTGTTTATCATTTAGCCGTGTTTAATATCAGTAACTTTAAGTATTCTTTCTACTGAAAGAAAGGGTAATCTTCCTCCACACATACAGCTTGAGACTTGTTAGACCACAAATGGAGCAGAAGTACTTGTGATTTTTGGCTAACAGAATGAAGACTGAATTTTTAAAAACAAACTGTGCCTGATAACCTTTATTCCCTTCTTTCAAGGACCTATAGTTTCAATTTGAGGAAACTAGAATTGACAAATAAACAAAATCCCTGAAATTAAGGTAAAACAAAGAAAAAATTATTTGTAAATATAAGATAATTATTTGAAATCTAGTAGAGTAATAGAGCTTCTGTTGCTGTTTTAGAAATAACTTTTATATTCTTCAATTTTCATCTCCTTTATTTCAAGACATGTGATGAAATGCATTGAGACGTACATATGGAAATTTTATCAGTAAATCTAATTGTGCTTTGAAGGTTTCTGTCAATATACTTTTCCAGTACCTTACAAACCCTTACTTTAGTACATTTTGCCCACATATCCTGATTCTAGGTGTCTGTGTTGAAGTCTGCTGAAAGACATGGGAATCTTTTCATTGATTGTCATGGATCAAACATCCCAAAGATATTTGGCCTAAATTTTGTATTAACTTAGACATAATGATATGAATTAATTTTCATTTTTTTCTTAAAGAATTAGCTCTTTGTTAAGTATATTAGCAACTACACATTTACTACAGAATTATAAGGAAGCACAGTCTAAAAGTGTTTTGAGTTCAAGCCTCCATTTTGATGACATATTTGGTACATTTTACACTAATTCTGACTCTTGTGATTTTATTTAAATTTATTTTTTCTATTTAAATTTAACCAAGAATTTACCCGATGAAATATATTGACTAATATTTATACATTCATGTACTGGCATAAAACTCCCAGTGAATCCAGGTGAAAGAGCTGTCCTGCATTATTTCCTCTTTATGCACTCTAATTTAAATCCCTTATATACTTACATGCTCTTATCCATGTGCTGGATTGGATTCTAATTATATAAAAGTGGCAGAGTGGCTGCAAATGAAATTCCTCACTCAGGAAGTTACCCAATAATTATTTCTGTCAAAAATTGCAGAATTTTCCTGAAAAGTGCTCCAAATTATTCCATCAGGAATTAACACATTTGTGGGAGAAAGATTGCTCTGAAATGTGGGTCTTTACTCTCAAAATTAAGTCAGAAAAGCTATTCTATCAATAGTGCATTGTGATGAATATATTTTGATTGTAAGCCCAGTGTTTCTTTTGTACTTCTCAAAGAAATGTGTTTTTTTCGAATGATAAGCGAAGAAAAACAGTTTGTTTTGTAGGAATGGGAGGGGCAAAACGATGTTTCCTCCTCTATTTTTCTTTTCCTCTAGCAAAAGCCATTGAAGGGGCTTAGGGAGAGTTCCCTTAAGAAAAAAGCAGAGATCATTGTGAGGGAGAGAGGAGATTGAGGGAAAGCATAAAGTGCTGCCATTGGAGAGGGCCAAGACAGCTGAATCAGGGTGATACAGACTTTTCATTAGCAGACACAATTGCTCCAGCAAGAACAGCATGGGAGTTCATGAAATGTTTTTGAACTCGGATTCCTGATAGGAGCTCATTACATAACTTGTTCTTTGTGAGTGCTGGCAACCTACAGAAAGACACAGCCAGAAGCAATGTGCTCAGCTGCTTGCTTTTTTCTTTTCTTTTTTTTTTTTTCTTTTAAAAATCACCTATATCTGGGCCAAGCATTAAACAGACAAGCCTATCTCTACCCTTCCCCCTGCCCCCTTCATCAACAGAAGTCTGGTTTTCATCACAGATTAATAAATGAAACCTTCTATCATTTTTCTCTTCTTCCCACAGCCTTTTGGTAGGAGTTAACAATGCTCTGAGTCAACACTGCCATAGTGCTTGAAGTGTCTTTGCATGTTTGTTCACTTGAAAGAGTTGTGGCGATGGGATTAGAGAAAGGATTTTAATCCGTCACTGCGTACAGCCTCAAAAACTTTGGGATGGTTTTGATCACGTTTGGTTTGACAAAAAATCTGTTGGGGAACTGTTTTGCTTATTGTCTTTGATAATAACAATCGCTTTTTAAAAAAGAGCCCATGTTATATATTCAACTGTCTCCTGAAGTGATTATTTGTATCATATGCTGTTAAGGAAATATGTCTAAATGCTGAGGAATTCCAATTAAGCAGGCTCAGCTGGAACAAATAGCTGTAGGATTTCACAATACTGTTCTGAAATTATTGGCAGGCCCACAAGCTGGGGAAATTCTTGAATTTTGGGGTTTTACCATGGTGAACATAGCCACTAAATCTTACTTATTTGTTTTCAAATCAATGGGTTTGTAGACCGTGTGATTTCACAATTCCTGTCAGTGGTTGTTCCTCTTTCTTACTTTCTCTTCCATCTGCCCTAAAAAAAGATGAAATTTTAGCCAAGTAAGCAGAAACTCTTCCACATTTCTAAGAGAAGTGTTTATGGGACTAAATACCATAGAATTTCCTTGGGTTCAGATGGCTTATTTATGAGAAAAAATCTTTGGTTATTTTCCTTGGAGGTAGAGACAATTCTGTTGAGCCCTTGAGGGGAACTGTAAATACTGTAGATATTTACTGAATCTGTGAAAATTTAACAGTAAAATCACCTATTAAGTTTTACTGTAATATATAATTTTCTGTGTAGCATGCTCATCAAAAAACAAGTTAAAACTTTTCTGTGTTGTATAACTCTAATTTGCTGTTTATATGATAAACACTTCTCTGTTTTTCTTTCCAAGGGCCATCATTCCCAGCCTGCCTAATCTACTGTTGCTAAGAAAAATGACAGTAACAAACCAGGGAGGAACAGCTTTCTCTGGCCCTTTGTTTTCACTCTGCCCGGTGAACACATGTATTTTTTTTCCCCTTTGCCTTTCCTCTCTTCTCCTTTTTTTTAGCGAAAAGAAACCATCTCTATGTCACACTAAGGAAAAGT
The DNA here is from genome assembly GCA_013400435.1 of Pycnonotus jocosus. Classification (NCBI taxonomy): domain Eukaryota; kingdom Metazoa; phylum Chordata; class Aves; order Passeriformes; family Pycnonotidae; genus Pycnonotus; species Pycnonotus jocosus. Next base: position 371,315 of record VWYP01028661.1, on the reverse strand, counting down.
GATTGAAAAGTGGAAGCCCATACTTTTCTCTTCAGCCAGCGGAGATCTGTTTTCAGTCTGATGTTTGGTGAAAGGAAGCTTCAGAGCTGCCGGCCAGCTGCCAGGAATGTCTGATTTCCTTTCCACCCACTCCTATGATCCTCCCTTTTGGCAGTGATTACCAGTGACCACAGCTGTCATGCTGGGTCATGGTAAGCTGTCAAGCAAGGTAGTACATGAGATATATGAGGCCCAGTCCTTGATCTGAGGAACAAGATCTTAAATTGAATCTGGTATCAGCCAGCATGTGAACATACCACAGCAAGAAGCACTGCGCTGACGTCAGCTTGTTGCTCCGGTTCCTTGAGGAGATGGGCAACCTTTCCACAGCTCCTGATATCCTGAAGCATGAGGAGGGGTTGTAATTTAGTCAGAGCAGGCAATTGTCAGGAATGGGCAAGTCCTTCCAGCCAGCTGAAATGAGAAATAAGCACTTTGTGTGGCTCTCACCCAATAAATATGTAATAATGGGGGCCAAATTCCGTAATCAGTGATCAGAACAACAGCATTCAGGAGGTTGTGCTGCATACAGCACTGTGTGGGTGACCAACTGTTGACATTATGGATGTGACTGAAAATCACCACAGAATTGCAGGCTTCAGAAAATGATGGATACTTTTGTCAGGGACATAACTTCTATAAATAGGGCTTGCACTCTACATAAGGCAGTATTTTGTTAAGCTTCATGTGTTCAATGCCAAGTGCATAAATATCTTCTGAAGAGGTAATATTTTACTACATTTTATGGCGTTATGCTGGGTTCAGAATGCACTTTTTTGCCGTAGCATCTGCTCTTCTTCTAAAGTAGCATATTAAATAACGTGACTAAAATCCATTAGGTGTTTGCTCTGTATGCCTTCCTCCAGAGGGGGAGGCATGTGCAATGAAGTGTTTGTTTTTAAAACGTAAAAGAAAAGGTTGCTTTCTGTTTCCCAGAGAAAAAAAAGGTCAACACTAGAGGGACAGAAGGTCATAAATGCTGTGATTGTCCATTGTTTTTGTGGAGGTTTATTGCTGCTTTAGGCTGGCACAGCCAAGGAACTTGCCTTCAAAATAGCCTCGGGGTATGTGTATGGAGGTGATGCTGATTTGTTTTGGTTCTCATTTAAAATGACAGGGTCTGATACCTGTGGTCTTGCTCCAGTTGGAGGATGATCACCTTAGTGAGCTCCATGTGAATTTCTTTTGGTACGATTTACTTCAGAACAGCAAACATAATTTGAGTCCTTTTGCTCTTTGTTCTCAAAAAACACCTATGGCCTTGGAACAAATCTTACATAAAATTGAATTTGACTTCATTAAGCTCTTACAAAAGGTTGGTAGAAAATTTCAGGAGCTCTCTGGCCAGGAGCCAGTTTCTCTACTGATTTCTCCTAGCCAAAAAAGGCAACTAATGACTACTTTCACAAGGCTGGGGAATCCACAGCTACAGCTAAGAGGGGTAAAAAAAAAAGTCATAAATAAACAAGTCCATCCACAAACCCTTCCTCAGGAAACCAGCATGGGAAGCACAGACATTTAGAATGACAATCCAGCATGTTTTGCCAAAGAGAGACTTTCCAAAACCGCTGTAGAAATGGTTGCAATTTCCTTGAATGTCCCTTTTAATAGCATTATAGCCTCAACTGTTTATATGTTAATCTAATTGCTTTCTTGCTGTCAGCTGTATTTATTAGCATTGTATAAAGTTGTCAACCTTCATAAGTAACCCTTGAGAGGGAGTGAAGGGCTTCAACAAATGCTGCTGTCCATGAACCCAGTTACATTTCAGTCTCTGTTCACTCAGGTACAGTCAGTTTTGAGGCAGGTACAGAAGCTGTGGTTCGGTCTCCCTGCAGGATATCACATTTGCTTCATTTGTTCACAAAGCTTTTCATGACTGTCCCGTGTCTGGAGCACTCAGGAGTGAATATGCTTCCTCTCTTTGAATAATGGTTGAACTCCCCATGGAAGAGGAGTTATTTAAATAACTGTGTTGCCATGTAGAGTATGTCATGATTTCAATCCTCAGAGTCCCTGAGCTATCTGAACACGTATTTATAATCAGCTTGGTGGATGCTCTCTCTGGATATTTATCAGCTGTGAGCCTGTGTTTCCATTTTACAAGTGCAACTATATAATTTAAGAATATGGTATGTCCTGTGTTAGCAGAATTTTTAAATTTTTTTTTTGTTTCCAAGAACAGAAAGTTCCCAGACAAACCTTCTTTGTGTAAAAATACATGTATACTTTTTACTTTGCTTTGCTGACTTGGACTGTAGGACATAGTTGCTGAGATGCAAAAGGATTTCCGTGTCTGGCCCTCACTGCCGTGTTAGAGGGTTTAGCTCTAAATATATTGGCAACTGGCAGGACCTGTGTCCGTACTGTTGAACTCTTCTACACTCAAAACTCCCAAACTGGCTTTTGGAAGTAGGCTCTGGCCTATGCTAACTAATTTCTGAGCTGTGTCTATGGCACTCTCCCAAATGCTGGTTGACCCATGCTACATCTGTGTGAGGGCTGCTCTGTCTCTTTGATAGGAAAGACATTTGACATTGCTTAATCTACAAGGCTATGTAGAATTCTTAGCCATAAACAGGCTCATCTGTACTGGGTAAAAGGAAGTTTCAAGCCCCTTAAGTGAGGCTCAGATGTCTAAATTTCAGTTCAGGTTCAAAGTTTGCAAGGCTATCTGTAGTCATCATGGCTTCAGAAAGCCCAGAGGCACATTTTTGTAAATAATTTAAGTACTATTTTTAGTTCTTAAGTACTCAGAAGTAATACCATTTTGGTAAGACTGAATGTCCTGGCATGGTGAAAGCACCATCAGAAGTCACAAAATGGGCTTCTCTGATTTGATGTCTCTTGAAGGTTTGGGTTTGGTAGTTGTGTTCGTGGTGACAGGGTTGGTTTGAGCACAGAAATGAGCAGCTGTGGCTGCTTCTGTTTAGAAGTGTGGATAGTGCTGGTGGTGCAATACTGAGCTGTGTGTCAGAGCTGCCACCCAAATGTTCAGAGCTGTATCTTTCACCTCAGATAAGAGCGACTGAGGCTCACCTGGAAGTACTCTGGGGTTTTCTGCTGAGTGAAGTATATAGGGATTTGAGATCCTAAGGGTGCTGTGGGTGTAAGCTTCTGATTGCCTGTTTCCCTCAGAAGTCTTCTGTCCTCTGTGCTAAGGCTTAAGGTGAATGGTGGTATTAACACTGGTTTCTTGGAACAAAGAAGTGAGCTTGAGCTAAACCTCCTCACACAAAGGTATGTGTGAAGGCCCTGAACGCAGAAAGCGTTAATAAGTATTGCCTGTGATGAGCAGTGTGTTAAAAGATGTGTGGCTTAGAGAAATGATGATTTCCTGACACACTGCTCCATTTAGTGTTTCTTTCAGCAGCTTTACCAGCTGGGGCAGCCCCTGGCTGCTGGGAATCCCTTCTCCATTGCACCTGTGTGATCTCACAGGTGTTGCCACCTGGGCTGAGACTTGCCAGGGCCCGGCAGCAGAAGGGAGCAAAACATGACCATGAGTCCCTCTGAAATGCAGGCAGCACTGACCCAGGGAAATTGAGGGCAGGTGTCTGGAGTCCTCAGTAGTGCCTGGACCATGAGGCTGTATGCTCCAAGGTACATCTTGTTGCTGTAAACAAAAAATGGTGCTTTGAAGCGACAATTTCTTGTCTGTCTCAGTTGAACTTGTGCTAGCAGACAAGGAAATTCCAGAAAAATGCTGCAGAGACCTTCATGTTCCCCATCTATTGACCTTGCATGAGAATCACCCACCCCTTGCAGCAAGACTCTGCATTTTACTTGTTTAGTCAGCCAGCCTTCCCCTTATAACTGGGGTATATTGGCATCTCATATTTCTTACTGGGTTACAGGGTAACTGCTTCAAGACAGGCTTTGGACTAAGACTGCTCTATGGGTCAAAACTTATATCCTGTTGTCACCAGAAACTCCAGTGAATATCAGAGAATACTGAAGACACACTTTTTGATGGCAGTAAACTGACTTGTGATAGATAATTGGAAATGAAAGTCAATACTCAGTTTTGAAAGTTTACATTTACAGTTTTAAAACAAATCTTCCTACTTCCAGAAAAATATTTTACATGGAAGGAATCTTAACTAAAAATTGTGTTCAAGAACAATAGAAACTGAAATGGGGATGTAAAATGTGAATTGACTCAGAACTTCTAAGAACATGTTAAAAGATTGAAGAAAAAGACCAACTGTTAAAAGTGCATAAAATTCTACCTCTTTGCTATCCAAATAGGAATTTAACTGAAGTGAAATGGATATAAATTTCTGTTCAGACCTACTTTAGCTGGTTCACATCCTATCCTACCTGGGATAGGACAAGAACCAGATTAAAGAGAAAATAATTTAACACCTAGTGAAGAAAAGAATTCTGCTAGGGTGAAGGACTGAAAGAGAAACGACAGGATTCCTCCTGCAGGAGTCATCAGTCATGAAGTTTTATTTTTTGTGCATGCTCTCCAGAGAGCAGGCAGATCTGATCTGTGAGGAGCTGGCTGCTGACTCAGGCTGCTGCGGGAAGGCGGCGAAGGACAGCCAGGGAAATCTCTGACCTTCACTTTGCCGCTGACTGTCACTTGGGGTTTTCCTGTCTGGAAAAGTGGCAGTGGGCTGGGGTAGCTGGGGAGGAAACACAGACCAGAGCCGTTGACCTCAATCTAAACAGAATACAGAAAAAGACAATAAACTCCATGAGGAAAAACACAGGATTGATTTACCTAGGAGGAAGTGAGAATATTAAATTCTTTCAAGTAACTTACGGAGGTGCAATAGAGGAAATCTATTGAAAACACAGAGTAGACATCTGTCTCTAGCCAGGGATCCCTATGGCACAGAGAAGTGATAGGTGTATACTATATAACTAATATTTTACAACTGATTAAACCTGTGAATACTGTGGGATTATTGCAGAGAGTGAGAGACCTTTATGTAGTCAGTCCTCCTCTTAAAAAACATGGTTTTTAACAGTGGGCAAGTTGAAAATCGTAACTTTGCAACAGAATCACATGCTGAACAGAAATTAATTTTTCTTTTCCCTTTATAGTATTATACTATATTGACTCTGGTTTCTGTGTACCAGAAGCATGTATCATATCCTTATCATATCCTTAGGTTTTCAGGCACAGAGATCAATTAAGATTTGTCAAGGGAAGTTTTTGCCCTCCAACTGCACTTGGCTGACTGACAGCACCTACCTGTATGGAGAGAAGAGAGCACCAGAATTTAGGAATTGTGTCCTGTCTGATGATGGAGATGAAATAATGGAAAGTATTCTCCTTCTCTCCAGTCTGTTGAGTTTGATGTTTTTATAAACCTAGACTAAATTTTCATACATTTTGAACATGAAAAATATAGGATTTCTGTCTTTTATAAGACATACATTCATTAAGAAGGAAGCTAGAAAGCCATGTTTAGAGTAATTCTGTCTGTGACAGAGAGACAAAAAGAACCAACTTGTTTCCCCCAACTCCAGAAGCTAAACTGCAACAACACAATTCTATAATTAAGGTGAAAATAAATTTTACTCCTTTGTCTTACTTGAGGCCATATTGCTAGGTAATTGCAATCCTTTCTCTTTGTGTGCCTAGGACATTGTGTTCCAGCTCAGTGCTGTGAAAGAAAATCCAGTAAAAAAATCTATTTTGCAATATTGAAAGCAGTTCTTCTTTTTTCAAGGAAAATAATGAATTTTGTCAAATCAACACTTATGACTAAGTGGGCTGGACTACAAGACAAACCGAACAAAATGGTACGGTTGTAAAACCCTTAATTTTTTCCCAAAGTACTTTGAGAACAAGTTACCTCAGAATCAACCCTGTAGCACATGAGTAAAGGAAAAACAACCTACAACTTTTTATGAATGTGTCTCATCACACTATACTTTAGCACATCTCTTCTTTATTCCCTATATTACTGTTATAAGTGACTGAATGCGTGGAAGTACACTTTACTCTATCAGTAACTTAATCAATAGATAATATTAAATTTATCGTTAAATATATAATTTACCTAATGGTAACTGTGTCGAACAATGGCTTGGTAAAAGAATCACTGCTAGGTTTAATGCTCCGTTGGCTGGCCCAGAATGAAAGTGGAGTTTAACATTTTATTTATTGCTTGTTTGTTATATATCATCAAGGCTAAATGATATATTTGGACAGCCTAGTTCTCATTCTCATAATTAAGGAATTCCTGGGTGCAGGAATACTTCTGGGAAAGCAGAAGAATTAGATCAGTAGAGGAGATTCGATTTATGTGAGCTATTGTCTCTCTGATATTAGATGTCTCCAATCGTAATTTAGGAAGATCAGGATATCAAATGCATAGGGATTTTGTAACAAGTGCTTTAGATTCAGGTGCACTGTGGATTTGATTTCTCTAAGCAGTTTTCTACCTTTCCAACAACTTTAGAGTTGAGTTAGTTTATTTATAGGCTCTAGTAAGGGGTTAAACCTAACTTTATGAAAATGTGCAGGTCACAACTGCTAGTATGACCTATTGAAAAGTCTTTGGAAAGTTCTCTTCTTTAGAGAATATAAAGTTATATTTTACCTCTGAGTTATCTTGACTCTAAGTCTTCATTCAAATGAGCACCAGCTGGTAGGAATATTTCTGTGATTGCAGAGTGACATAATAAATAGGGCTGAGAAATTTCTAAAGCTATTCCTGTTCCATTTCAGATGGGCACTCTGGCAGCATTTGCTGTATGAGGGAGTCTTTATCAGCTAAAGGCAGACTCAGCTGTAGCAGTGTGGCAGACCTGTGGTTATGTACCGAGGCCAGAGAACCTTTGGAAAAGTCATGCTCCAGCAGGCCATGCTCCCTACAGGAGGATTTGAGAGGATATGGGGAGAATGTTTGGTGGTGTGTCTGGCTCAAGAAATAAACAAATCAATATACAAAAGGAAACTTTGTATGCTGTCAGTTGGTATCTATATCCAGTCAGAAATGAGAAAGTAGGGGTACATGTCAAGCCTCCTGGCAGTCTTTTGTGTTTGCCCTTCATGCTGTGCAGGTAGAAATATATAACCTTAATACGTAATTTGTGTGTTTTCAACCTACTCTGTATTTCGAATGGTGAATGAAGAAACTGTGCTACAGGCAAAGTCTGGAGAAGATAAAAGCAAGATAAGCAAACACTGGAAGTGAACCTGGTAGAGGATTTCATACCATGGGGCTGAGAAGCTACTGCAGACACATAGCTGGAGCTGTGGGTTGGGTACTGTGTACGTGACCAGAACTTCCAATGTTATTTTATTCATCCTAAAACCACTAGCACTGCTGAACAAACTGTGTGGAATACATTCACTTTTATTTTTGGTGGTTTTAATTTTTCCGTTAGATAATCTAAAATTAAATACTCTCTGGATTCAGTGACAAAAGCTCAAACAGTCATGTATGAAAGAGAAACCTCTTGTAAATTGAGCATCCCACTGCCACAGAGCATCACTGGCACTTGCTGTGGGATGTTTGGTCTGCTGACACACTGGAGCAGGACAGGGAGTACGTGGGGACTTACTGGAACACATCCCGAGGGCAGCGGCTTATAAAGACTTGCAATCAATAATAAATGCCCAAGGTAATATTCTTTTTAATGAACATTTTAATGGTTTCTTTTCCACAGCAGGGGACTTTCAGACTTCTTAATAGAGGCGCAGAATGAACCCTTTGTGCTGAGGCTGTCTCTCTCCATCACTTTTTGTTTTCTTCTTGCCTGTCCCTTATTGCTGGCTGCCACTGCTTCACTCTGCCTCCAGCTGTGAGGGCAAAGTTTACAGTGTCTTCAAAACCTGCTCTTTGTTTTCTTTGGTTGGGGTAAAGCTTGCTGAGGGACAAAGCAAAGTGCCTCCCTGCCCACTGGAATGCTCTGGGCAGCATTCCTGTGCCTCAGCCCTGCTCCCTACACCAAGCATGAACTGGGAACAGAAGAGCCCAGCCTGTGTCTGCAGTGGGACACCATCACAGGCTGCCCATGGTGAAATTAGCTGGATAAGGTTTTACACCATCAGCCGAGGCAAACTTCAGACATTTTCACATGGAAGCAATTGTCTTGCTCTCCAGTGCATCCGTGCTGTCTGCATAGCTCATCTTTTCCTTAAGATTCTTTGCTAGATGCAGGATTCTTTCTCTTTCCCCCAACCCCAATTTGCCTAAAGATTTTATAGGCAACATTCATGATGGAAAACAACCTCATGTTCTGCTCTAGTGAATTACCAAACTCCACAATAACAGCAAATATGAATATTAGTTTCCTATCAAAGTGGTTTGTGTTAAAATTCAGTCCTGCTGTGAGATTATGCCTAGCCACCTTTAAATAGTTAAGAACTGTATTTTTAACTGGAGTTAGAATATTTCCTAAAGGAACCTACAGTCTGGGATGGAGTCCAGATGTACATTTGAGATGGCTAAAATGGAAAGTCCTGATTTTTTATTAGGCATGCCATTCAGAGTGCAAAATGAAGTGTGAGCAAAGAGAGCATGTTGGCATGGCAACAGCAAGTAAAATTTAATGCAACAGGTTTTGATTCTGACCTGCAAAAGGCACTGTTTTTCCTGAGAGACAGCTTGTAGCCCATAAAAAATTTAGAAGACAGTAACTGGTCTTCACTAAAGGCCAGCAACAGGAGAGCTGGATACCTCAGAGATTTTTAGCCAACAAAAAGATCTAAATATTCAAATGGTTATTGTTCTGACATAGATGTACAAAAAGGAATAATGTGTCTATTGCTCACATGATAGCCACCTGCAGACAATCTCTTCAGCATAGTCTCTCTCTGTTATTTTTAATAGTGTATGTGGTATTTGTAAAACTGCAAAATATAATGAGACTAAATGCTTTGTAGGAAAATACATGAAGTGTTAATTACCATGATTAAAATTTTGGTTTTAGGAATTCCCGTCTCCTAAAGCTATGATGAATCCACAGTTATGTCCCCACTACGTGTTACAGCTATTCAACCAAAAAGACAGAGAAGCAGCAAGTTTGGGAAAGCAAGCTGTTTTCTAGATTAGTTTATTAGGGCTGGAACTAATGGCAGATAGCTTAAACTGCACAACTCATGCCAGGTATTTGATTCTGAAGGATGTGCTCATTTTCCTTTCAAGATTAGCTGCCCTGGATTCCTGAGAGCAGAACTGGCTGCACAAATCACATTCAAAACATTTGACTGTCTAATTCCATCTGCAGCCACCTCATCTGTCTCCATGGGAAGAGGCAAATTTACAGGAGCAAAAAGAGGAATGAACTACTTTCCAGTGTTTTGATTTATAGGAAGAAATGAGTTACTCAAATCTTAAGAGTAACTTTGATCTTCCAGGATTTGCAGTTCACCCTCTGGATCAAAGATGCTTGTAGAAGTTTGGCTATGGATAAGGGATAATCTTCCAAAATGAAGAAAAAGATTCTAGACATGACTCAAGACTCACCTTGGAGAGGACTTGGGTCACCCTACTGGAAGGCAGAGGAGTGGAGAGTAGGCATCTGTGTGCCCTTTGTGACCTGAGGATCCTTGTACTGTTTTCACCTCCCTGTTTGCAGGTGTCTTCATAGAAAAGTGAGCAAAGGCCTTTGTGCTTGCAAACCACATATGCACTGCAGGCAATAAAATCTTCCACTGCTCCTGTGAAGTAAAGCTTCTCCAGTCTTCTGACACACCCCACCATGCTCTCACTACAGACAGATTTGAATAGCTCAAGGCAGAGCCAAAGCACAGCAGCCTCCTTATTGCACTGTGGCTTCATGTTGGTCAAGACTTGCATGACCTTCTCAGGGCATGACTGCTTTTTATAGTGGAAAAACATAATTATAAACCACACGAGACTTGAGTTTAGTGCATTTCTGACTCTGTAACTGCTGATCGTATTTGGAATCTGCATCCTAGTTAATGTAGGCCTATCCTGACCCAAATTAACAGTCCCTTTCTCTCTATATATAAGACTTTATTTCATTTTAAAGGAAAGATGCTTAGAATGCTGTTTGGCTGAAGGCTTTCAGTAGAAGTACACTAAAAATACATTTTTTTTTCAAATGCTATTGAGAGAAGAAACAACGTTAGGGGGGCTGCGAGCAGTGAATTTCAATGTCTTGTCATGCAGCATGGGTCTTGACCTGAAGTCCTTTCTAATCACACTTTATGTGAGTCTTCCTTTTCCGGTCTTGGTGATCCTCTGAGATTTTCAGCTGTTGATGAGGGGTTTTTATCCCCAGAAGTACACATAAGTGAAAATTTGCTGTTTAATAACATTGCCTAGACCTTTTCCCATTGCTGCTGAAACCAATGGAAAGCCAGTCTCTTGGAAAAAAAATTTTGCAGTTCTGATATTTTTCTGAGAGGTATGTTTTTTCTTGTTGCAAGTGTTTGGAATACAGCAGAAACCAGTTGTATTTACACTGGAACAAATTTTATCAGTTCCTTGTACTGTAAATTGCTGCCCACTTAAGATCCATCAGGTGGGCAGTGCCCTTGGCTTCATCACAGGGAGATGCACCCCAGGAATGCAGTGCCTTAACAATGCACGATAAAAATACTAAAAGAACAATATTCTTTCCTTCTATTTAGAGTATACCATGCAGCACTTCCTTTGGAGGAACAGAGAAGTAATTATCATCATACCACCATTTCCTCAGTGTCTAGATTAACAACAGGTTATGGGGGTCCAGAGCTGAGGAATTTAGCCTTGTTACCATTAATAGGTACTCTCTGCATCCTATAATGTGCTTTTCCATTAGCTAAAAGTGCCATTTCAGGAAATTGCCTCAAGGCTTGGTTTGATTTGGGGGGAGTGAGGGAAAAATGCTGTTGCCCTGTTACACTGCAGCTGTAGACAGTTACTAAGAAGCAGGCATGCAACTTTTTTATCTGTCAATTCTTTTCCATTTATTGTTCAGTAGGATGTCATCTTCAAGAAGTTCACACAGACCACTGCATCTTAACCTTTTACAGGTAGACAGTATTGGCTAAAAAGAGGGAATGGATAGTAATAAATGATCTCATTATAATTTTCTAGTTTTGCTAGTTGCCAAATTTTATTAGACGAAGACCAGAATATTAGCTGTATTAATATTGATTAACCATAGCTACATGGAAACATATTTGTCTTTAATCCTCCAGGTAATTGTACTGAGATTCTTTCCCTTTTGTGCTGTCACTGCTACTGACAGGACAACTCCTGCTGGTCTCAGATGAAGCAACTGATAGTCCTGTAGGCCATGTATAACATGAACATTTCTTAAAGAACTCAGCAGTTTTGGTTTGTGGTTTGAGATGTTTCTGTCTCCAGGTCCATATGTATTGAATTTTGAAATTCATACATGTTCAACAAAACATGTGTTTGGTCTCAATTCCAGTCTCAAGTACAATTACTCTTTTTCCATTCTTTTTAAATTTATTTTTCCCTGTTACTGCAAATTCATTAAGAATTTGTTATACTTTTAGAGGAAGTATTTTTAGTCCTGAATGAATGAGATTATTGGTGATAGAAATCTAACAATTGAAACTCTGGATACATTTGCAAGTAGAGAACTCCATAAATATCTAATTCTTTGCATAGACATTATAAATGACACCAGAAGTGAATGGTCAGCAAGGACCTCATGTGCTATACATGAAATCCAATTCATTTTTCACTTGAGCTATTTAATATAAATCTGGAATAACTTAATTTTAAATTAGATTACGCAAAAGAAAATCTTTCCCTAAACAACTTGTGAAATTCTATTTTCTAACTGTTTTAAAGCATGATTTCAAAAGTGAAGATGCTCTTCCAGCAATACATTTTGCACAAAATCATCTGCAAACAGAAAACTTCAGTAATATTCTTGACCAAATACAATAGATCCTGTAAATACTGATCTACAATTTGAATTATATTCTCATGTGGCTCATTAAAACAATTAATTTTTATGGATTTTTCCCCTCCTATTAACATAGAAACCCCCAACGCCTAGACACAGAATGACTAGGGTAACCATTGTTAGGATTAGTGCAGATTTTGTTTTAATTTTTATGTGTGGGATTGAAGCAGGAGTTGTTTATATATCTTGTGCATTTGTGTTTTACTTTACATAAAGTTTAATAATTCAACCTCTTTATTTTCAAGGGTAATTCTATCAGATTCTTACATCTGAATGCCTCTTGGTCTTTCACATGACTTGTCCTTGGATAAAAAGTACATCATCTATTTTAGCAGTAGTCTGATCTGGGATGTTGTGCCACTTCATTTTTGTTTGACAGATGTGTATTTAGATAGCCTATACCATCTGACTGACGAACAAAACTTATTCCTCCAAAGAAACCATGTGTCTTCTGCACCTTTTCCATCTCTCTCATTTATGCATATGTACAGATAGGGCTGGCTATTCAAAAGATATTAATATGAAAACGATGACAATTTATTTTATAGTCAGAACAGGGCATGACTGGAGCAAATCAAGTATGCTCCAAAGACTGTGTGCCAGACCTCCTTGTCAAGAGCAGGTGGCTGAAGAGTCAACAATGTGACATAAGTGCTTTGAGGGCGATCCGAATGAGCATAACTGATTCACTACCACATGGTATCCAGATACTTTGTGGGGGCCTTTATCCCACATTGAGGCACTGAGACATAAATCAGCACATGGGGATGTTTCTACTATGCTGATCAATGAGATACATCATTTATATGAGATGCATGGTTCTATGTCTCCTCAAGACCTCTTACAGATGCTGCCCCAATAATAGTGAATGTTTGAAGAATGTGTTTTGCTGACAAGGAATTCAAAAGTGCTTTTGAATTTTGCATGAAATTAATTTGCATGATATTCCATGCCAATATTTGATTGTCAGTTCATACTCAATGAGAAAATCACCAAAATCCCTCTGAAAAAATACAAAATGCTCTAAACATTCCTAAGAAAATACAACACAGCATGGACAGGGAATATCTAATAACTTGTTAAATTATGACAAAGTAAACTAGCTTCCTGCTCTGATGAGGTAACAGGTCCACAGGAAAGACTAAGACTCCAGCTCCTATGTTACTTAAATTTTGGGACTCTTTTCAATGATTCTCTCACTGGAAAGCTAAGGAAATGAAATCTTGTGAGTAAATGGAAAGCTAGATTAAAAGAGAAACTAGATAATAGTGACCTGATTGTATTGTTTAATTGAAATATACTGAGGAGTTTCTACAGGGGATTGTTCTCAATTAAATATTGTTAAATATTCTCATGAATTATCTGAATAAAGGAGTAATATTCAATGCAGTAAATTTGCATATGACAGGAGATGAGGGTGGTTCTGAACATGTGGAAAGCAGAATTAGAATCCCAAATGATTTTGACAAATTGGAGACATCATCTGAAAAAAATAGGATTAAGTTCAATAGGGACAAATGCAAAGTGCTAGGCAGAAATAATCTGCACAGATACAGGATGGGGTAATACAATAGACAGCAGTTCTCTGGAAAAGATCTGGGAATGTGAATCAAATTAAACATGAGTCAATGAATTATTAAAAAGCTAAGTGACCGGCTAGTATGTCTATGAAAACCAGAATGCAGCCTGCAGAAATAATCTTCTAGGAACTTATACTGGTAAGGTCTCTGGAGCACTGTAGCTAAGGAGAACTTGAAAAACTGTAGTTATTAAGCACTCAAAAAAGAAGATGGAAGGGTCAGGGCAATAATTAGGAGGTAAAAGAACCATACTATTTTAAAGAGGAAAGGAATAATATGTTTTTTTGTTCAGGCCAGACATAATAAGAAAGAACAAGCAAATTACACCAGGAGAGAGTCAAAATTACACCAGGGGAGAGTTATTAGGAAAACCTTTGTAAACATAAATATAGCCTGGCCTGGAGAGGTGATGAAGTTGCAATTGTTGAGTACATACATTTGGGTAACAAGTGGTGCAAAGACTGATTCTGCCTTGAGGACAAAGAAAACGACCTTTAAAATACTTTCCAGCTCAACTTCTATAATTTTGTATCAAGACAGGAATAAGCTTTGCACCTTTGCTTATCTCAAATTGCATGTAGTTCCATGAAGAGATTTAGTGAATATCAGGAAAAATTCCTAGTCAGTGAGAGAAGCACTTGTGTACAAGAACCCAATTTTGTGAAGTTATTGCTTAGCATTCACGCTGCCTGAATTTTGTTAAACTTCTATTGACTTATAGCAGGAAGTTTTTTAAGATCACTATTTCAAGTTAGTATGAGTACAATAACATAAATTGTAGCTTCTGAAGTGATTTGATCTACTCAGGGAATAAGGGCGAGTATTGAGCAAAGCTAGTTATTACTCAACTGCCCATGGAAAGTTTTTAGAAAGGAGAGATGGCTGAATCACGCCACCTTTATATATACTCCTGCTGTTTGGACTGCGGCTCTGTAGCTCGTGGCTGGAAGAGACCCACAGGGAGCACTCTGTTCTGGGCACTGCTGTGTGCTCTGACCATCACCTGAACTTCAACACTGCTCCCTGCAGAATGGGAGATGAGAGCTGGATAAAGCCAGCACACTGAGTGTTCATCACCTGGCCTTTCTCTCTGGTTATTCCTGCTGTGCAATGCAAATAGGGTGATCAAGGAATGAATTGTATCAATTTCATTCCTGTGTCTTATCCAGAGCTCTCTCTCTCCATAGGAACTTGATGTTCTGAAGTGTTGCTTGAACACTTTTCTCAGTCTGTTTGTTTAGGCTGGTGATTAAATGCTTAAAGGGTGTAGTGGTGGAGAAATGTTTGCACTATCCAAAAAAAATATTGGTTTCTGGATATTTAGGGAAGTTTGTGAAATTCTTCATTCCTTTCTGCTCCTTGAAGTCTGTGGTAACTCTTTTGTGTGCTACTTCCTTTCAGCTTTATGTACCACATGGTACCAAATATCTGTAGCAGAGATTGGGAAACCTCTGTTTAGCAGGTCTGGTTTATGGTTATACTATAAATAGAGGTGAAACATGTAACTCATTTCAAGAACATTTTCTTCACTGAGATCACAGGATCATTTAAAGCTGTCCAAACACTTAGTGTGAGCGTCCAGGTAGTCTGGATTTTTTTTTTTTTTTAGGAAATTTGGAAGTGGGACAGCTTACTCACTGTAGATGATTCATATCTTATATCCTAGTTTGAAGTGGTTCACCACACCGTGGCCACAACTTCAAAAGTGTCAGATGATCATCAGACAACACTCCTGCCTGTAAGACTGATTGATTTTCCCAGCTTTCTAGAGTTTTCATAACTTACTAACCTCTGCCCCTAAACCCAAACAATTTAGATTCAAGAACAAGCATTAGGAAACTGTTTATGAAATAGTGAATATACTAAATTCCCCAACAGAGAAAGCTCTTAAAACCAGAGCTCTGGGGACTCAAGTGCAGAGATACTGCCCTTCACATGGATTCTAAAAGCACTTTTCCATTCCTTTACAAACGTTTTATCTTTTCCAGTTTTAAATCTTTTTTGTCTAGACACCAGTAAGTAACTTGCATACCTTTCTGTCAAAAATGGTATGGTTAAGTCTTTCAGATAAATATAGCTGGATATTTAAATACAAAAATAAATGTCTAAAGCTCTACTTATTAGTAGCATCTGTCTCACACTTGATGTGTACTTCTCAGAAATATTCTAATACCTACAGAGGCTATATTTAAGCAACCTTGCTTCTGCTTTGGTGATCACATGTCATGCTCTGCCTATATTGTTGATTTTGTTGCTAAGACCCACTGTGAGTTCTAGTTTCCAGTGTTTCAGGTTACATGTTTAAACCTGGCCTTCCAACTGTTTCACGCTATCCTGTGTGCCCCCGTCTACTAAAGCTGATACTCTGGAGGCCCTCTCTTTCCACACTGGTCCACATTGGCATGAAAAATTGAGTGGAAAGGGCAGTTAGGATTACAGATTTTTTTGTTTATGGTAGTTGTTAATTTTCCATTTTGGAAATGTCACTAAGAGGAAGACTTAGGAAGCACATATTGGGTGTATGTGGTCAGCAGATTGGCCTCTGTCACCTTCTCCTACCCGGAGCATTGCAGCCATTAGGGAAAACCCCAGAAACTCTGAAGAACCTGGCAAACATCAAAGCTGAAAAAGCAAAGAGGACTACAGAGAAAAAAAATTATTTTAAATCTCTTTTCCATAAGCTTTTGATTCAATGTCTTTCATTAGGATGGATAAGGAAAAAATTGGTCTTTATGGACACTTATTTGGAGGATTATATTTAGGCTCCCCTGTGCTACTGGAAGTGAGGTCCCTGTACACCTGTGAGGTTTTAATAACTTACATTGTAAAGTGTCAGTGGGACTTGGGCTATCCCAGTTAAGTTCTGTGCATGATGACATATCAGTCAGCCTGATAGGGCCTCGCTTCTGCAAGTAGAAACCATGCACTGTGTTGTGGAAATTATTATTCCATGCCAAAAACCTGTATGTTAGTCTATCAGGATCAAGTCCATTCCTCTGACTCTTTCCAAATATTTTTTGTGCATGGCTATGGTAGTTTGTGTTTCTTCAGTGAAATAACTCTCGGATTTGTATAAATGTTTTAATGTATTGTAAATTTTCTTGGCAACATGTTAATACTCCTTTGATTAGAACAGCCACTGATGTTTGTTTTTATATTTAGAGCAAAGAAATGCAAACATCCTTACCATCAAGACTAGGTGGGGTAGCACTGAAGGTAGGTTGTTTTGAATCTCTGTACTGCTTGTATTCTAAACTTGTGTGTGCCTGTTTTGTCCTCTGATCCAGCAGAAGCTGCTGTTTTCCAGGACTCAGTAAAATCTGTTTTCTGAACACTTCTTTTGAGGGCACAAAGGGGCAGAGGAGAGAAAAAAATCCAAGCTGAACAAATTCCTACACTGAGGCTGACTTTACCTTAGAAGAGTTTCTTGGATTTTCATACCCCCACATGGGTTCATTGATCTACATGCCAGAAAGAACTGGTTGGTTTTGATTTATGGATTCTACATTGTTTAGGAGATTATGGTCTAATTCTCCTTCTGCTGTGACTAGTCAGGGCATGAACTGCAGTTGTAATGATAGGAACTCTGTTTCTGGATTTTAGCATGCCAGGCAAGGAAGTCACTTCAAAGTAAAGCTGAAACACGTGGAGAAGTTGTGAGGAGAGAGCACAGGAGGAGGAAATTCAGTTGACTCCAGCTTATTAAAGCATAGTGTACGCTGATAAACTGGTGAATTTAGGCACCACTGCAAAGGGTAATACAGGATGAAAATTATTTTCTGCCTTTATTAATAGAGTAGGTATTAAATGGCAAATGTAAGAAAAATGTGATTTAGAAAAGGGATACATTTTAATGGGAATATACTTTGTTGTCAGTGGTTGTTGGTGTTATCTGCATTGGAATGGTGTTCAGGGTCTGCTTTGAGGTGAGAGCACAGGGAGGAGCCACACTGCACTTTTGCTCTGCCTGTGTCTAATCAGAGTCCTTGTCGTCAGTGGTCCACAGCTCCCACAGGGATGGGATAAAGGGGCTTCCTGCTTACAGAGAGCATTGTGGGCAGGAGCTTTACTTCAGGACTTTGAAATATCATTGAAATTGCTTGGTGAAATGCAGCTCATGGATGAGTAAAGCTCTTCTAGGCATTTGGTTGGGAGCATTCTGGTTTCATTTACTTTTTTTTTTTAATTTTTAAAATTTTTTAAACTTTCTCCTCTTCTAAAGTCTGGCCTGAGAACTTAAAAGATGCTACAGTTTAGAACATTGAATTTTCACAACATTTGGCTCTTTCTAAACTCTTATCTTAGCATATCTCAATATGCTGTTACAAATGGAGTACAAGAAACCCTTGACTGGGACTGGATATTTCTTTGTAATAAACAACTTATTTGCTATCTTTTGCCTCTTTATAGCCAAACACGATTCTCTTTCCCTTTGATATTTTAAATTATTTCCTTAATTATTTCTGGAACTAATATTTGGGTTGTTGCTTGTCCAAGAGTAGTCTATTGTGTTCTCTAATGACAATGAGCAGATTAGGCTTGCTTCTATCTCAAATAGATGACTGTCATTGTGAGGGCTGAGTTTCTGACACAATATTTACAATTATAACCTCAAAAGTTGCTTTCTGTGCATTTGCTTGAATAGTCAATTAAGATTCTTTGTTCTGGTTTCAATCAGTAAATTTGCTCATTAGAGCATTTTTATGTAACCACTTATTTTGATCGAGACATCTGTGGAAAAGTGACAGGGAAAGGTTAGCTAGTTAAACCAAACATTCAACTTCAAAAAATTTCAAATTCTGAGGCATTAGATCTGTCCTTGATGTAAAATATTTTAGGTCTTAATTCACCAGTTCATCTTTATTCTAGAAACACTTCAGCTTGGGGACTGCAGAGAGATTTTAATTTAGGTGTGTTCCTCTGCCCTGTAGAATCAGCCCAGTGTTATTTTGCTCACCTAGAGATCTACTTCCTCTAGTAGATGGAGGCCAAGTTTGTTTTCAAACTTGAATATTAATGTATTGCCGGATTTCTTAGAGGAAGATTGATTTAAACTGAAAGCCTAAATGCTTCTAACTGGATATGCTCATGTCCCAGCTACACACCCTCCTGGCAGATTTCTCAGATGTTGGCATTGTAGAGCCCCTTTCTTCTTCCTCTTCTTCTCTCCCCTGCCCTTTCTTTTTTGATTGAGGGGTCAGAGAGGTTCAATTTGGGTATTGAATTACAATACTGGCACTATTTTGGAAAAGAAAATGTTGACTGAAAACCTGAATCCTTTTTTTTTTTTTCCTCCTGTTTGGCACAGTGTGTATCCCCACAAGTGAAAGTATATGGGTGAAACTGCAGAGCCAAATTAAATGGTATCAAAAGCATGGTAGCTTTAAAACTGTGGATCTATGTGGCAAACTGTTTAATCTTTCACCTGCTGTATGTGATATAATAACATTGATATATGTTTGAGCAGCCTTTTGGGATTTTATATATCAGAGAGACTGTGTATTTTGAAATTTAATCCTCATGAAATATTTGACATCCTGAATGGGATAATTGACACAGGGACACTAATTAGGGAGTTGTAATTCAGAAGGTTCTGATCATGTACTTTATGCTGACATGTATATTGTCCCCCTGGTAACTGTGTTAATGGTGCTTAGACATGTGCACCAGGAAAAGAGTGCATACTCCTGGGAGCTCTGGAAATCAATCTCCTATGTAATGCCATTTTATAATGCTCTAGAAGGAGCAGATTTACACATTTTTCCATTTATTAAGCTGATCGTATATAAAATAGTCTGGCTTTGAAATAGTTTGACTCAGCTGGTGTTTTCATTTGTAAGAATCTGCAGTGAATATCTTCCTCTGAAACTGAGCTTGTTGCCTAAACTACTTTGCATTTCTTAGTGTTCACTTGGAATCTTGGGCAAATCTGTTCTATTCAGCTGAACTGAGTCCTGTTTACCTTATGCAGGAATGATTTCATCAACTCCTGAAATGCAAAACCCATGGCAAAAGAGAAAAAGCAGTCTTGTGATTGCACTCTGACCCAAAGGACAACCTCCAAGTATGATTTCATTCAGGTAGTGAGAGCAAGAGCTGGATTAAGAAACAAAAAGATTGGCCTTAGGCAAGCAGGTGAGCTCAGTTTTTGCTGTTTTCCCCCTGGCTTTGTGATCATACTATGCACATCATCAGACTGTCTACCTGCCCCAAACAGAGCATTCCTTTATGGCATTTCAACAAATCCATAAGCTCTTGAACTCAGCAGACTTTTCAAACTTTCTGCATGATCATGTAGCTTAAGTCCGGAAATACTTTTAAAGCACTCATTTACTATATGATATGTGAATACAGAGACTTGTTAATACTGCTTACGGTGCAGTATTCTTCCACTGTAGAAAACAGAAAAGCAAAGAACAGCCTAAAATCCAGTTAAAATTGCTGGAGTCTGGCAAAATGTATTTACCAAATCTAAAACCACCTGGGGAATAATGATCTCACTCTTGAAAAATGTGTAGAGTGATTTTTAACTTTTTCAAAATTAAAAAAATTTTAGGTCTCCTGGTGTGCAGCTTATACAGAGGCTGGCTCTTTCTGCAGTACAGCATGTCCTCTGATGCTCATGTTTGGACATTGCTTCAGCAATGAGTCAGAGTTCCAGCTATTGTTTCACTAACATCAGTTCCTGCTGTGCTGGGGGTTTCCCCTCTCATCTTTTTCCCAAATTATCAGCCAGGCCCAACCCTCTTCTGTTCATAAAATCTGATGGGAGGCCCCAGATTGGGCTAGGGTGGCTACAAGGTGCTATTCACTCAATTCTAGCAGTGCGTGTACCCTGCAGAAGCAATGCTGGTTATTAATTTCCATGCCTGAGCTGGGAGCTCCTGTGAGAGGACAGTCATTACGAGATGCGCGGACTAAAACGCTCTGCCAGAGACGGCGCTGGGGCACGAGGGCCTCCTGCAATCAGCACCGTGCAGCTCCTTGTGGCTTCTCTGCAGAACAGCCTTGCTGTCATTTCAGGAGTTCACTCGGGGGAAAAGATAGGCTTGAAAATGTTAAGAGTTACTAATGCACACAAATCCATGCAAAGCATGGGGAAAACCTTTGGCTGTTTAAAGAAGTACAGATAGAAAGAGAAGGTGATGTATCTGGGGAACAAGAAGCCAACCAGATTGTTCTACTGCAGCTCAAAATTCAGACTGGATGGGACTGGAAGGAGCTGAGGGTAACAACCTCTTATGTCCTGCAGCACAAGGACATGGGGAATGGAAAAATGAACCTGTGACATACAGACTGGGCCAATGTTGTAAATGTGTCTGAGTCACCACAGCCACCTAGGCTGGAACCTGTTGTCATTTACCAAAGGTTCACAAAACAAGCATTTCACAAAACTGAACTGTTTATGACAGATGTCGTCTGTGCAACACAAATGCCACTGATGCCACTGAAGTTCTTGTGAACTTCTCTGACGCACTTCATCTCATCAAGGCTAATGAGGATAGCCATTACACGTCTTCAGAAGTGTACCTGACCTATGGCAATGCCCACGTCTCACATGGTTTCAATCTTCCTTGCATGTAGATATTTTCAGAAGATTTTTGAAGTTATGTTTTACCTTTTCATTTGTGTTTCTTGTGGAAATACAAAAGAAATTATGTATATGGTCTTTTCTCTTAATACTTCTTAAATCTTTTTCATATGTTCTTAACCTTGCACCTCAGCATCAGACTAAAATTCAACTCATTCACTACTTATTGCTGTCCTCAGAGATGGACTAGGAGGTAGGATGAGCAGATGTCCTAGTCAGACTGAAAAGTTATTTGGTATCTTGCTTCATTTGTGATGCTTCAGCATGACACAGGCGGATTTCCATCTTAAGTGTCTTTGCAAACACTGTTGGCAAAATCTAAAAGTAACAAATATGACTTTTCTTGAGTCTTAAACTTTCCACAGCCTTTTTTGATTTTGTGCTGCTTACAGCCCTAGGACCCTCAATATAAGAGAGAACAATGCTTTATTAAAACAAGCTGCTATATAAAATGTGTGCTTACTCAGCTGGAAGCTACTTGGCCATTTCTGCTGCTGCTCTCAAGTTCCAGAGCTGCAGATGGAATTGGGTTAATATAACATAACTTTCCCAAGAGCCTGCAATAGGATTTGATGTGTTTTCTGCTACGTATCCTCATCTTCCAAATTAACCTGAAGACAAATGGGATCCATTTATTTGCTACTTCTCTGAGACAATATATTTGGCTGTCATAGTAGTGTCTGCTTTGTATTTTGAATAAAACTGACTCCCTAAGGGGCTAGTTAACCAAGAACAGAGAATACCCTATGTGCAAAAAAAAATTGATGGCACACTTGAGCATGCAACTTGACAGGGAAAAATCAGCAGAAAAAACCTGAAAAATCTTGTGAGAGATGGCTTGTGTGCCTGATTTTGGTTCAGTGTCTTCTCCTTGTTCTCCAGGCATGTGGCATCCAGTTATGAGTAAAAAATCAGAGAAAACCTGAAAAACAATAGCAGCAGTGTGGAAATCAACCCATGTACCCACACTCCCTGAGTGGTTCCAAGAAGATGTGGCAAATTATATTGATGGAAAAGCTGATTCATACAATTCTCCCTAGCCCAAAAATTTGACAAACAAAACCACTCTAGGATATTTAGAATCTGCCCACTGACTATGCCAGGTGCTAACAGACAATTCCCTTGACCATAGTTTTTATTAGGAAAGCAAAATCACATATTTGAGATCAAAGCTTCATGAAAAACAACACTGTGGGGCAACAAAGAGAACAGCCTTTAATAGAGAGGACTGACAACTTCTATCCCTCCTCCTCATGACTCCTTGAAGACAGAGGGGAGCAGCATTAGGTATGCAACTTATTGACCTGCTAGATCTGCTCTGTTATTCAGGCTGTGATGCCAACAGTTCCAGTTGTTACTGGCCAGGCATCCACCTGAAGCTATGTGTGTACCATGCCTCTTGTGACCTGTAAAAGAAGGGAGAACACTGAAAATGAGGTTGGGATGCAGCCCTAAGCATCAAAGTCAAAGCTCTTTCATGCTAAAAGTTGGATTGCTACTGCCTTCAATGGATTTTTTGTTTTGTTTTGATGTTTTGTTTTGTTATATAGATTTCTGTATTTCTGGAGATCCAGCTTTTTTGGTAAGAGGGAAACTGCTTTCAGAGAGGAATATTGTGATTCAGAACTTTAAACAATGAAGTAGCACAGGAAGGTAAGTTTTCTCAATGATTCCAGCTTGTATGAAACAGAATATATTGTTGGCATTACCACTCAGGACAAGCCAAAGTCCCTGCAGAGCTGTACAAAGCTTACAGTTGACAGTATACACCTACTGTAGACCAGTTTGTTTTCGAGTCATTCAACATTTCAAACTAAGTTTTTTCCTTACAGCTAAAACCAGCAGTGAGTGAGTGCCCAGTTCCCATGGGTGGCTGTGTCTCTGTCTCTCATGGCAGCTGCTGCAGGGCCAATCAAGCAGTTTCTCCCCAGGGAGACCACAGCCTCCTCCCACCTGCTGTTTACATCCCCACCCATTCAGCTCCGGGCTCAGGCAGGGGAAGGAAATGGTCTCACACTGAGCGTGCCTACGTGACACAGCACGGTGTGTTAGAAATAAATCAGCTGCTTTGCTGGGGATTGAAGCTACCAAGGGCCTCTGGTCAACGCTGACCAAAGTCACATTGGGTCTTCAGCTGCAGCTTCTCCATGGATGAAGGGAGCAGGTGACAGGACCACCTTGCTGTGGCAGCCTCAATACAAAATTGGATTAAAGCAAATTAATTTGAGAGAAACAATTTAAAATTCAAAAACTCTAGGAAAATACTACAGGTGGCATTGTGTCCAGGAAAATTTTGGGGTACGTTTGCTCTTCTCTGTGCATGAATATTGATCAACAGGCTGCTTTTTTAGTCAGCAGTGGTGATGGAGATGAGGTGATTGTCATTATATTCTGGTTGCATTTTTTAATGAAATAAGCCTTAAACTGTTAGAGGCGATGAAAGGTGTCAGCAACAGCAAGGTCAAGAGTGAAGGAACCCAGTACCACTGTAGGCTTTCTGGTAATGTGGGGACCAGATATGACTTTCAACTTTTTAGAAATTGTTTTAGGAGTCATACTAAGAACAATTGAAAAACCTCCCAAACATTCAAACCAGCGAAAACTTCAGTATTGAAGGAGATAAAAATACAGCTGTGGGTGACATGGTTTGGTCTGAATTACTGCAGGAAGTTGAAGAAGGCAGCTTCTCTTCCAGCATCTAATAGGCTGTGAAAGAACAAGATGTGAAAGATAAGTGCAAACAACACGTGACAAATTCCTTTAAGATAGTTATTACTCCTCTTCTTTTCCATTTCCTTTGGAATAAAAGGGAGTCAAGCAGCCTTTTCTGCTGTGTTCACTTTTGCTAACTGTTTACACTTCCCTGTTAATTACCTTCTACAGTTTAATGGAAAGAAAATCTCAAATTCTTTGTTTTAAAAAGCTTATATTTGCTATAGCAAAGAACTCAAGTTCATGATCATTTCTAGCTTTCAATCCAAAGTAGGATCTTTCAGAGATTTAAAGAAAAAAGAGGAAACAGCAAAACAGACTTTAAAGTGCTGCTCATGCTGATACAACATCAGATAGGAAATGAAAGTTTAACAGTTCAGCTAGGGAATATTTCTTCAGCTTCTAGGGCAAGACAGAGTCACTCAGGAAGTGTGGCATATTGCCAGAGCAGGGAGCCTCCAGGAACTGAAAGATAGCAGTGCTGGTGACCCTTTGCTGCCTTAGACTAGCTGGAGAGAAGGAGTGCAGGACTGCACACTGCTGTGTGAAAAGGGACCAAGAGTACATGAAAATTGTCACAGCAGCATTAGGCTGTGAATGTGTGTCTTTGCTGGTGGGAATGTAATGTTTCCAGAGTTAATTTATTTTCCATAATGTTGTTTTATAGTCCGTATGTGCAATGATGCATTATTTCTCCTCTAGAATTCTACCTATATTTGTGCATTTTCCTTTGTCCTGTGATCACAGAGAGTGAGTATTGCAGTTGATGGGATCTGTCCTTAAAAATTCCTTACGGAGTTTAAAGGTGTGCTCTGGAGAGTTGATTTCTCCCTTTCCACTTCCACTAATGAAGAATATAGACTAGGAAAGAATCACAAATGGGACTTGTAGCATTTTAATGGCCCAAACAGGGTAACTTCTCATTCCTAACTGGATCTGCTCTGTAGAGAGATCTGACCTGAGCAGTAGGAACCAAGTGTGTAGTGACAGTGATTCCACTGACTGATTGTTGGATGCCTGCTTTTTGTAGTGGCTGAGTTGAAGGGAAGGCACCAGGGCTGTCCCTGCCATCACTACACATAGTCCATGGCCTGCATGAAGCCCATGAAGGAACATGGTGGCATGCTGGGCAGCCCAGAATCATCCTGGGACTTTTGCTGCTTTCCTCTAGTTTTAGCTTTGCCTCTGGATTGTTGGGCTGGTGGGGGAAAAAAAAAATCAGATGTAGCTAAGAAGAATGGGAAGTTTAAGATGTTCACATGGTGTTATTGCAGATAGGTTCCCAGGGCATGTGAGGATGGGAATATTTCAGTTGGAATAAGAAAAGAAGAGCCAAATGTTCAATGGGGAACACATGCTTGTTTAACTTGTGCTGTGCTGACACACAGTGGAGGGCTCCACAGTGCCCCTTCTAAAATTCACTCCAGTCCTCAGTAAGAAAAGAAAGTACAGATTTTGAGTACAGAGGAGGCACTCAGCAACCCCAGAAGGAGCAGCAGCTGTTGAACCAGCTACAGAGAGGGCAAACCAGAAAACACTAAATGCTGAGATCAAACAAATGAGAATGAATCAAAAAAACAGCAGGAGACAAACAAGGGGACGTAGCCCAATGCACTGCCTTGAACTCAGTTCTCTCTTAACCCATAGTGACCTGGGTTTCGTCCTCGAATGGGAAGTTTTCGCAAAATATTTTTAGCCCTGAATGGGTATTTGATACCATTTTGTCAATTTTCACTGAGGTATGTTCATTTCTATTACTGAGAGTACTTGTTTTCAACATAATTTTACCTCTCAGAAGTTATAACTATCCATACTGCTACATAGTTTTATTTTTGGCAGGGAAAGGGCAAATCCACTACGAGTAATTGTTGAGCATTTCTTATCTGTTTTTCCTGGATAAGAACTCCAGAGCATGGCCTCTTTTGAAACTCTTCTCACCTGCTTGGGCATGATGTTGCTAGCTTAAATGTATTTCCTTCTGTTTTGAAATAAGCCACGTGAGAGGATACTCCTAATGTTCTTGGCCAAATTGATAGTGCTGTGTCCTGCCCTGGGAGTCACGAGCATTTGCTGTGTTCTTCAGAGATATGTATTTGCAATTAGTCATCCATACAAGGGGACTGTTTAAGACAAGCCTTTCCCCCAAAGCAGTTAATGCTTCAAAATGAAAATAATCAGATAATGAGTTCATTTCCGATTTCACATTTAATGCCAAACATTTTTGGGTAAACAAGATATGCTGGCAGAGTTCTGCTCTCATTGTATGTTTTTTATTAACTGGGAAACAGTTGATTCTTATCCTCTCTATCAGCTCAAATAAATTACACATATTTTAGAAGGAGAGACTTGTGCAAACTGGCTGGCTGGTTTCAATGTGAGAGCCCATCAGCCAGCCTGTGTAAACTCACCCAGGCCCTGCTAGCAAGAAATGAAAACCTATTAAGACCCAACTTGGGAGTCTCCTACTCAGCGGAAGGTTTTACCACAGCAACTCATACTCCTGCACCATGGAAATAAGTAAGGCAGCAGGGAATCTATCTCTGGCAACTCTGCCAAGTCAGACAGGCCCAGTGTCGGAGCTGCTGTGCTGTTCCTGCTGGCAGCCCCTTGGAAATGCCAGGGAGCTGATGGAAGCACCTGCTGTGCACCTCCTGTGCTCAGGACAGCAGACACTGCCAGGGATTCTGGGGTTGTGTTTTGAAGAGCTTGTGGAGGGAAGGGAGAATATAGCAAAGCACAGGACCTACAGAAGTGTTAAATGCTGTTCTCTCCTCCTGGGGCTCAGCTTTGGTTGTGGACTTGCTGTGGGTTTGCAGACCTGCCAAGGAGAACAGAATCTGGCCCAGAGTCTGGGGCCCCTGAATCCTTCAAAATCAATGCTTGTTTTCAGGCAGGAGAAGCTGAAAAGAGAGAAATTGAAAAGATCTATTTGGAAGTGGTATTCATAACTTACCCTATGTCAAAAGCATTTAAAGAAGATTGTTCTTCAGCTGTCCCAAATTTTAGCAAGAGGTCAAAGGATTCACAGTAATTTCTGATTTTGAACATTGGAGATTAAAATTCAGATTGATGTTTAATGCTTATTGTACAAATAATATTCTTTCTATCTGTGCACAATGAACATCAACATATCATGAAGAGACCAGCCATTCATAAGCAAAGGAAAACTGTCTTCCCTATTGATCCTTTTTATCAGCTTAGCACTTAGGTTGATGGTGCTAGTTCCTATCCAAACTGAGAAAAAAGGTAAAAGCAGTCTCTGTGCTGAAGAACTCCCAGCCTGAATGTGCAAAAGGAGTCAGGAGGTGAACACAGACAAGAGGCAGGAGTACCAACAGAGCACTACAGATCAGCACAGCCTAAGCCAGCAGTTAAGTTTCAAGTGGGTGTTGCAGAAAATGAGTATTTCAAGGTAAAGTTTGAAAGAGAGAAATGAGTTCATTTGTATAGGTGTTTTTCTACTTTTTAAAAATAGTGAGAAACAGTGTCAAAGAAAACAGTTTTTCTGAATCCAGACTGCATTTTCAGGAAGATGTAATTGGCCCCAGAAGTCTCAGATTTAGTTGTTGGACAGAAAAAAAGATCAGTGGAGCTTATTGAGATGATTGTTTTTTCTGATCTACAAAATAACCTCCATGACAACGGAGGGCGTATCAGAGCTATATGGTGCAGCTGGAGGAAGACTTTGGCTCTGGTTTGCAAACTCTAGACAAATCCCAGCTTTGACAACTTTGCTGTATAGCTTCTGAGCTTTGCACAGCAGTAACCTGAGATTTTTCTGGGGTGTGGAGCAGAGGGAGTCTGGTGTTCAGAAAATAAAGCCAATGAACATTGCGATTTCTGGGAAAAACAATCTTTGCAGCGTAGGCTCCAGACAGGAGAAGCTGGTGTATTAGTAACATGTGACTGGAGGCAGTCTCAGCAGCACAGCTCTTGCTGTCAAGAGAATAAAGGAGTGTCTTGAGAGGACTTCTCCCTCCCAATCCTCTCCTTAAAGGGGTAAAAGTGCAAATATTTTTCTTTCTGCTGTCATTTTGAGGATGAAACCACCATTTGAACTTTCTTAATGCAGTGTTTAGCTTTCAGATGACAGAAATACAACAGTTCACGAAAGCTTGGGCCTCACACATGCTAGTTAACACATTCATGGCTGAGTTAAATGCTGGGAGACTCCAAGTAGCTTGAATAAGAATTTGGTAAATTACAATAACTACCATACCCCACCCCCACACTGAACAGACAAATATATGTAACTCTGTCCTTTTTTAAGAACCTTCTCAGATTATATTTTTCTCTTTCAGTAAAAACCTGATTTGGAAAGTTATTGTCTGGAAGCTGTATTTGCATAAAGCAAGTAGCATCGACCTGCATTGTCCAGTGTTGAGGGGAAAAAAAAAAATCTTCACAGAAAAGGAAGGCAGTTTGCTCTTGTGAGTCTTCAGGAGCTGGATGCTGAAGGAAGGAGATATTCTTGAGCAAAGAGTTGCTGGCATAGGTCAACTGCAGGGGAGAAGGAGTACTGTAGTGTGGGTATGGTTCCACTAGGAAATTGGGTGTGTGCCCTGTTTTTGTGTTCTCAGGAGGCTGTGCTCCCTGGTAGATTGATAATGGCAGTTTTTGCAAAGTTTTAGGCTGCTTTAATCACTTCAAGCCCTATACCTTGTGTTTGGGTTTAAAGAAGTTTGAGTTTGCTTAAAAGTTGTAGACTTCTGTGAACTCCTCTGAAATTTCTGGTTCACGGCTGTTTTCTCAGGAATTGTTTTGTATCCTGTTGGTCTCCAGTTGCAGGGACTTTAGTACTGTGTGGTTTTGCAAGGAAAAAAGCCTATCGTGAAGGAACACTCAGAAGAGCTTCAATGGAGGGTCCTTTGAGGAACTCCACT
The DNA here is from genome assembly GCA_013400435.1 of Pycnonotus jocosus. Lineage (NCBI taxonomy): Eukaryota > Metazoa > Chordata > Aves > Passeriformes > Pycnonotidae > Pycnonotus > Pycnonotus jocosus. The sequence continues at coordinate 342,642 of VWYP01028661.1, read as the reverse complement.
GCAAGAAAACAAGAATGTTATGCCTGAATGGAGTGATATTTTTGTAATGGGTCTTAATGCTTTACCATCTGGTTTGCCAGCCTGTTTCAGCTGTGAAGGGATGTTTGGCACGAGCACCCCATTTCATCACCTAGGAGGGTCACCACGTGGTATAAAACCACATGGTATATATAACTTTGTGTTGATTTCTATGCCCCCGTCACTCTACAATATGTATATATATATATGAATTTTGAGTAGGAATAGCCCATTTAGGCTATGCAGGACTACTCCCTTGCTCTCTCCAAGGTCTGCTGCACAGCAAATGTCTCCCTGCTCAGAGTCAACCCTGAGAGGGCCCCCACCTCCAGCAGAAACGTCCCGGGCCCCGTGCCGCGACCTCCGACTAAATGTGGAGCACTGGTTTGTCCTTCAAGTGTGAAGCCAGTGAGGACTCTCTACCACAGTTTTTGAACACATTTCCAAGTATGGCAGGGTTCAGTGGCAGGCACATAATAGGGCTTTTGGCATGTATTATACTGTGCTCAACAACTCCACTCTCTGATCCAAACATGCCCACCAAAAATAACTTCAGTGAACAGCTTTTATTTTAATTATTCCAGTGTGGGACTCATGAAGTTTTGCCAAAAATCTGGCTTGTAAAGCTTTTTGTACCTAAGCACAGAAACCCCTAGTGTGTAGTTAATCTCTCACTGGGATTTTCCTGATCCAGTCACAGGTCTATTCTGCAACCTCATCTTTCTTTACCTATCACTTGCTCTCTCTCTTCGCCCTACCAGCTCCTTGAATTCTTGCCCCTTCTTGGCTTCTCTGACTGTTCTTTCCCAGCTATCCCCTCTAATTTTCTCTTTTCTTGTTCAGCTCCACATTTAGTGGTTGAATGTGTTTTTTGGTGGTTCCACAGTAGTTCTGACCTCTGCAGGGATTTCAATGAGATCAGTATGTGGACTCTTCTCTCCTTCCTTTATTCTCTCTGTCCAACCTATTACATGGCATATTAACCAAAACCCACCACTTTTGCCAGTGACTTGCAAACTTGCCTTTTCCTATAAGATCTGTTTCATTTCATCATCAAGGCTCTTCTCTTCCAGTCTCCTTCCCTTCTTCCCCATGTAGTACATGTGTGTACATTTTTACATGTAAAAGTCATACAGCAAACATAAGAAAAAGGGAGGTCTCTGTGATGTGATGAGACAAGCTACTGGGCTGTGCAGAACATTTCCAGTCTCTGAGAGGGCTGACCGTGGTAGTCACTCCCTCATCTCTGTGTTGGATTATTTATTTAACCTTTTCTTTATCAAACCCTAATTTGCTTTGTGGGAAAACATATGCAATTTAAGATATTAGTATTTAAAGAACTATTTACTGTTATTTTGTAAATAACAAAATCACTTGTATAGTTAATAAAGTGTTCCTCTAAGAATATTAAATGTGAAGGAGAAAATGAAAAGGTTTGATATGATGTTCAGTTTTGGTTGGGTTCATTCTCTAAGCATGCTAAAAGAGAAGAAAAAGGAGGAACTCTCCAGAGCAAGATAACCTATAGCCTGATAGTTTTCAGCACAGGTGGGGAAAATACAGATTCAGAATGCCTGGAGGGAGGTGAGCCCAGCTCTCCTGCAGTCTGACAGAGTGCTTTCTCTCTCTCTGTAACTTGATTGCTGAAAGCAAGTCTGGCAGCAACAGCACCCACTGCTTTACTGCTCTGGTGGAGGAGGTCTGGATAGCAGTGGAAGAGGATGGTAATCCCTGCATTGGGATAGGTGACCAAATTCCAGGGAGGCTCAAGCTAATTCTGATACCTTCTTCATTTTTTAAGGGCTCACTGGAGCAGCTCCTGCTCAGTCTTCTCTTTGGGATGTCTCTGTTCTCTGCTTCCCAAACCTCTGGATCCCAGCATGCAAACACACTCCTGGAAGTCAGGACCTGAGGTTTTCAGTGATGTAGGGCCTGAACATTGCTTGTGTCCTGAACAAAATATTTATCTGTATTTATGTAAATGCTTAGCTTTACAGAGTCTGTGCTTGCTTACCTTGATAAGTGCTGTTAAAAATAACAGTATGGACATTGTGGCATTTATGTGCAGCATTCACATAACATCTGTTACAACATCTATAACACCATGCTGGAATTTACGGAGCAAAACCATGGAGAATTTATGGAACAAAACCATGGGGAATGTCTTTGCACCAGCTACAGACAGACAAGATATATACTTTTGAAAGAACCCCTTTGCATTCAGGATACTTTCAAACTTACTAGCACGACACCCTGTGTTTGACTCAACCTGAAACACAGTATATAATACTGGCATTTTCATTTTGTCTCACATTTGCACTGTACTCTGGTTCTGCTACTGCAAGTTTCTGTGCCTATGCAGTGAGGAATAGAAAATTGGGTTTTTTTAAAGGTCTGGAGGTCCTTCAGTGTCAAATTACTTTTGTAATACTACTTCAGCACTTCCATAGGGCCCCCAAGTATTCTTGGCAGTTTATAATAGTCCTTGTCCCAAAGCATTTAAAATACATTTCAGATGTGCTGAGAATAAATCTAGAAGAAGGGAGAAAAAGGGAATGAAATAATCCAGGATATAGTTAGCATATCACTGATTATACAGGCACACTTTAATTTATTTTTAAGGCTTGGATGGAAGGACACTTCACTTTTAATTATTTTTTATTGACTTTGTGACAGTGTAAGGAATGTTTCTAGAAATCAGATTTGAATTAGAGAGTTTCACATGAACTCTGACTGCTTTTGAAAGAAAGAGTTGCAAACAGTAGACTTCATTATCCTGTAGAAAGACTAGAAACAAAATGGTTTATTCATCTTCTCATCAGCTACGCTTTTCCAAATATACTGATGCATTTTCCCATCTGTGGTTGAAAGTATAGATAACTGAGAAACTTTTGCCTTATGGTTAGTGCAAAGAAAACAGAACAGAAAGTTCTGCTTTCTTATACGAAGAGGGATGCTGCAACATTTGAGCAAGTGTTGGCCAGAGGCTGTTAAAAAAAACCCTACAAAACAAAACAAAAATTTAAAAATCTGAAATAATGGAAAAGCTTCTCCTCTAAAAATTTAAAACTTTCAAAAAACAGCAACCTTGGATCACGTAGATTTGGTGCCTACTCACTGGAACGTCACCAAATCTCGCTTGTTTTGCTTGGGCCTCACTCAAACATAACTGGCCTCCAGCTAGTAAGCAAGCCAGCAAATATCCTGGCTTGTAAAGAAATCTGATCCAACCCTGTAAACTGAACCCAGCCTAAGAGCAGTGGTGAGGGGAACATATGGAAAATTAATGACAGATAATAGAATGGTGGGACAGCCTTAAAGAAAAGATTGTTGTTGAGTTTATGCAACAATGCCAGCTAATGGTTTTCTGAGTTAAGAAAGTTATAGATGATCTGAGCAAGGTTTTTGATTTTCCCAGCACATAAGCTCTAAGAAAGGGCTGCTGTATTTCTCTTGTCCCATTGCACATTCTTAATTGATACCTGTAGCTGCTGGTTCAGCTGCAGCAGCACTTTGGGAAGCACAGAGATCCTGCTATCCTGGTCCCCACCTGTTTAAATAAATGGGAGCCTCAGGAAGAGGAGTGCATTGGAATTTCCTTGGGCTCAAACTGGGCATAACAGCAGAAGTCAGGCTGAGAGCCATAAGCCTGCCCAAACAGGGGAGGAGGAGGTGAGGGTGGTGTGTATGTTTTCTTTTATCCTCTGCAGACCTACAGGCATTTTGCAGAGATAAGGTGCTTGGTGATATGATGTCACAGATGGGGAAATAGTCCCAGGGAGCCCATAGTTTCACAACCCCTCTCTGGTGAAGAGACTGGAAATGGAATGAATGGAAAGAATAATTTTGGTGAAAGTGTATGTGTTTCTGGTATACACAAATCGCATATTTATTTGGCTGATGGCCTGGGATGCTCATTTAGGGTAGACTTTTAAATATGACACCATACAGTAGCTATTTTGTACCAAGAGAAAAGTGATCCCTTTCACTCATTCCTCCACTTTTGTTTATTTGAAGACCAGCTAAAATCCTAACATCCTTCTTGCCTGGACCCTAAAATGTTTCGCACTCCTCCCGTGCCTGCATCCATCCTGCTGCACAGGCAAATGTTGAGATTGATTTGCCCACCTTGAGGCCCTTTAGGGCCAAAAGTTGTGCAACTCACCTGTTCATTTGGGTGCTTAAAACACTCTTGGTTTTGTGGCACTCTTGTGCCATTCAATATACTTATTTTTTGTTCCTGAACCTGTTGCCTCTGGGCCAACATAGTGCCTCGGGATCCTTCCCAGAAAAGCACTGGGAAGGCTATGGAGAGGACCAGTGTCACCTCAGATTCCTGAAAAGCAGGCACTCAGTTTCTCTGATGTCAGCTCTAAGCTCCTCTCCCTGCTCAGCTGAGAGGAGAAATGGATTTTGCCAATAAAATCTGTTCGGGTGACTTACTGCATCTTTACTTGAGTTTAAAGGAATATACTGAGATCAGCAGTATATTGGTGTCAGCATGTCAACAAACTGGTGAATTCAGTAGCTTACATTAAACAGATGATCATAGTAGACCATCATAACGATTCATACTAAGCATAAAAATGGATGTCTATAAAACTAAAAAAAAAAAAAAAAAAAAAAAAGAAAGTTGTTTTTTNAAAAAAAAAAAAAAGGAAGTTGACTTGTCTAGGGCGAAATGAATATGTAACACACAAATACATAAATATATCTTATATATAGATATACATAGTGGTAGTTGTAATACCTGTAGTGCAACAAAAAGCCCTAATTATGTGTGGGGGGTGATTTAGCAGTCAAACTTTTTTCCCTGAGAAGTAACTTTTAAGCCACTTCACGTGGCTCAGAGTATGGGAGTCTGTATTAGTGGGAAAGAGAAGAAATGAGAGATGTTTAGGAATCCCAGTGCTTCCAAACATAAATATTTCTATTTCTGGTTCGTTAAACCTGTTTTAATCCTTTTGGGTTCCTGGGGAGGAGTAAAACAGCCTAAAGGTAAGACTTATGATGTAAAAGAGTGACTTATGATGTAAAAGAGTGTTTGCTATGACCTTGCCAAACCTATGAACTGAAGAGAGGTGATAGCTCCGGAATGCACAGTGCATGTTTTGCTTTTCTAATGTCTAGAAGATTCAATACATCTGAAATATAGCAAGAAAATTTCCTGCAGGGCAGTGGAGATGTCCTATTGACAAGAGGGAGCTGTATTCTTTTCTCATCACCTCATAAACTGTGGGGTTCTGACTGAGGATGTCAGGTATGAGCTTGCCACATACAGAACTCAAAGGGAGTATTACTTTCATTGTACAACCCTTTGAGATCTGAGGCACTATTGTTTAACAAAGCATATTGTTTTTCTCTCTTGCTTTTACTGAGCTTTGATGCTGATTTTAGAACTTGACAGCTGTGTTTAGACTTATCTTACAGCTCTTGTACTGGGTGGGGGAAATAGAGATGTTTGGGGCAGCGGGCAACGTGAACTGCGTGGAGGGAATAGAGTCCAGATTTGCCTTGGGAAACTGTGGGATTGGTCCACAATGAGGAACCTGAGCCACCCTCCTTTTGGGATGAATGGGGTGCTGGTCCCTTGTGCCCCACCCGGAGCTGTGTGTCTCAGGGAGGGTCTCCTGGCCACTTGTCACCATTGATGAAAGGTGTGAGCTCTAGCTTGTCTCCATGCTTTGATTGGCATCCACAAGATCTTCATAGACCCCCAGGACTGCTTGATTTTCCTGGTAGTGCTTGTAGTTTTTGCAGTGTTTAGGTATGAGTATTTTGTATGGAAAAATAATTAGAATGAAAGAATAATTATTAGGAATGGTCTCTGAAAAAAAAAAATCAGAATTTGTTACAGCTATTGTAATAAATGAAGAAAAAACAAACTTTCAGACATTACTCTCGAATGTCTACCATCAATTCTTGTAGGACTGTGTAAGTTCATCCTCTGTGAGATAAAGAAAAGTGTATAGTTTGTTTTTATTCAGTAGCTGAGTTTATAGGTCCATCTTTGAATAATTATGGATATCTTGTCCAGTATCTGAAAATTGTGATATTCTGCCATCTCTGTTGATACCAGAGGAGAATGTCTTGAATGAGTTAATGGGATTGGACACAGGAGACCAGGGGCTGGGCTGAAATAGCAAAAACAAAACAAAACAAAAAAACAAAACAAAAAACCCCCACCCCAAACCCAAAACAAAAAAAAAAGGACATTCAAAACTAATAATATAGAAGTCAGCACAATCCTATTCAAGTTCTGAATATCTTGTCTCGCCTCCCTCATCACCTCTCCTCTCTAATGGGGAAGACTACCCAAGAATCTTAATTCTTCTCAACTTCTGTAAGGTACTATGCAAAAAAGAGCTCTTAATGAATTGTGTGTCACAATATCGTTTGGTTTTCTTTTGAGAGAATGATATTTCTATGGTGTTTGCTTAAGTCACAGCACTGAGGAGAGGATTCTTGAGTTGCAGTAAGATCGTATCGAAAGGAAGCAAACTCCCAGCTGGTCTCAGATATTTGTTTCTGTGATGTTTAGGTACATTCTTGTTTCCAAGATGGAGTGAATCTCATGTACACAGAGCTCTGGGCAGCTTCTAGAGTTTCTCTGTAGAAACAACACCTCCCCAGACCACGAGCTTGTGCATTCTGTAAAAACACTCCTCCCACTCTGATATGGGATGTCCTCAACTTTGTTTTGTCACCTTCTTTCCAGAATTTATTTGCCTTTGGCAGCTGATGGATGTGGCATGATGAGCAATCCTTGGCATCCATTGCACACGCTTGAACACACTTTGAATAAATTTTTAACTGGGTGTCACAAGGATAATTTAATGGCTGCAGCTTTTAACCATTTCACAACTGATCAGTTTAGCAGGCGTGTAAAATCAGTATACTTGTAGGACAATATAATATTGTCTGTTATGGATCAGTATCATTTGTGTCCTGTATAAATGAAAACTACAAGTTCAGAGGCTTTATTTGGACACTGAGTACAACCTGCATTTATTTTCAAGGAGCAAAGTGTACTGCAGGATTTTCACTTCTAACATAAGAAGCTAAACCATATCCCTATAACTGAAGCCCACAGGTTTCAGTCATTTTAGAGAGGAAAAATCTAAAAATTCTTAGAGTGCTTTTGTCAATTTAGAACCAGACCCAAATTTCATCGCTTGCGAAATTCTTCATTTTTGAACCTCTGTGTTAGGTAGAAATGTCTGGAATGTGGAGTATTGTATTTAAAAATATAGGGAAACAATTCTTAATAGCCACTCTATCATTTAGCTAAACAAAATCCCATACTCACACCATTCTGGAAGCAGGGAGTAGTAAGAATGGGAGAAGTAGTGGGAAAAAAAAAAAGAATTAGGAGTACAACTGTATATACAGTGGTCAGAATTAATCACACTGAGGTTTGGAACAAAGATGAAAATATAAATGAAACAAAACTGCCTTTATTCAATAAAATACTTAAAATGCTAGTGCAAGAATTCAGAGGGTGCAGTGTCGAGTTCCCAAGAAAACCTGTATGAAAGGCCAGGAAGCCACTTCTGCTTGGTTAGCCTTATACCAAGGATCAAAGCAGAAAGGTATCTCATTTCCATATATAACTTTGAAGTATTTTATAAAGAAATCCAGAAAATGTGCCTTAGAGTAGTTCTTACCAGGCTGCCTTGCATAAGAAGAGTAAATAAAAACAAGACTGTCTCTTTGCTGGAAGATGTACCAATACTGCATTGTTCAAAACTTCTTCATCTGTCTCTAGTAATTCTTGGTTTGTAAAGACCAAGAAAGAGTCAGACAGGTTTTTTATTGCCTTGGGATAATTTTTTTTTCCTCTGCTCTCATAAACCTTCCATATGCTTCTACATCCATGTCTTGTTTTCAATTTTAGTGAAGGTTTTTATTTGGAGTCTCATAAAATTCTAATTTATTGCAGCTTCTTTTTATAAAATGTAGAAGGGAGGAGGGGAGTATTAAGATAGCATGTGCAAGGCAGTCCCAAGGAATGCATTTGAGAATTTATAATGTTGGGCAGTTTATCAACCCCTGCTTCAGTTATTGGCAACTACTTTTCCTAACTCTCTAACCTATGAGCCTGTGTTCTCATGGTGTGTAAGGAAGACACGTCATATCAGTCTATTTAAGCAAGAAAGCCTTTTTTTCTTACTCATGCAAACTGTCTGCATTTGCAGAGAGTGAAGGGAGCTCAGGTAAAAGAGACTCCTCTGCACATGAAGTACTCCTACAGCTGCCAGTTCTCACTGTCTTGTCATGGACTCTTTTGCATCAGTGAGCACTATGTATTGAATACTCATAAGAAATAAGATAGGAGTGATATATTCCTCTGGAAGTCATGGATGACAGCTGACCCTTTCCTAGGTTAGGACCAGAATGTTTGCCTTTGAGGGAGCAAGAATACATCCAGGCTTACCTACTTGTGCCCTGCTCAGAATTGACTCAGGACCAAACGGAACAAAAAGGAACAAATTGTATTTCCCACCAGCAGAGCTGTTTCCCTTTGCCCCTCTCTGGTGTTAAGTTGGCCAATCTCAATGAAAACCTCATACTTCAAATAGTGAAGAATGGTGGTGTTAATGTGTTACCATGGTTCAAAGTTACTGCGAAATTTCAAGTCGTCCCTGGCTTCAGCGGAATAAACACTACATTTTTTGATCAAGGAACTACTGTGCTTTCACATAACTAACTGATGTGCTGGAAGTATCTGTGAAAACTGGCCAGAGTTAAGGGTGTAGTGCAAGAGCACCACGTGCATGAAAGGTGTCATCAGGCAAACCAGTAGTTTAAGAATTTTGTGCAAATGATGTATGCTTTTGCATATGTTGTATGTTTGATATACATGTAAACATATATATGTGCACACATGCAGGTATTTTCTGAACATGAATATGAACCCCTTCCCACTCTGTATGTGTTGTGATAAATCAGTAATACAACACTTGTGATATTTAAATGTTTGGGGAGAAGACCCTCCAGCAAAAAGTTCGTAGGGGTGGGTCAACCTAAGTACTGAAAGAGAAACTGGAGTCCTGTGGCACATTTGAAATCTATTCTTGCAGGGGCTGTAAGGAAATATGAGACTGCTCTGCTAGAGAGAAACTGCTGGGTACTGGACCCTTTTTTTCTTCTCTAAATAAAACATAGAATAGGCTTTTAACTGCCCTTTCTCCATAATAGCTACTTAAGCCTGTTCACTAACATTAAGGAAAAAAAGGGAAAATTCCAAGAAAAATTCCTATTCAGAGTAAAAAAATATAAATTAAACCGAAGTGCGCAATGCACACTCTTTTCTTCCCTTCCTGTTTTGTTTGGTGTTTTCTAACTCTGCTTTTTGGACAGCTGAATGGGGGCTGGGAAAGTGTTTACAATATTTTCACATGATTGAGATGGCAGAGTTCTTGCACTCTGTGAAAGGCCTTCTGTTTTCAGATGGCATTGAAAGTTTACCGTCTTTCCAGACAAAAGGAAGAGAGCCCGTTGCCAGCGGATGAGTAATGGGCATGGCCTCCGCACAATACCTCCTATCCAGCCCTAAATCTACATGGTGTTCTTAGGCTTCCCAGCTTCTCCAAAGCAACCTTTGTCTCTGCTCTGGGAGACCAAAACTGCTCGTTGGGCAAGTGGGGATGCAGCCAAGAGGGGAAGGCTCAGTGACAGCAGTTGCTCAGTGCTCACTGCCCAGTATCTGCCTCCTTACCATGCCACTATAATAGTTGGGGATCCATCAACAATTGAGCATCCTCTATACAAATATGTTGCAGACCATCTGTATAGTTTTCAGTTCCAGAAGATTCCAGTAACTCACTAAGTTTTAATACTTTTTTTTTTCCTTGTTAATCAGATGGGCTGCCCTGAGATAAGTGATTAAAGCAAAAGCCTGACATAATTTCTTCGGAGCTAAAACTGCACAGAAGTTGCCAATTCCTGTGTTTGTTTTCTTACAAGAAACTTGAAGCAGGCATTTTCCACTGTTAACAATTTTTAGGTTCTATCAAGTAATCTTTTTTATTTTTTTGCTTGGTCAGAAAAATATTTTGGTGAAAACAATTGCTAACATAATCTTAGAAAATATTTGAACAGGCAATTCTGAAGTTTTTCCAGAGACTTGTTGGTGTTACAGAGACCAGTAGGTAATTTTTTTCTTCTTCTCTTGCAAAGCTTCCTAGAGCTTGTCTATTTGGAATTTATCTAAATGTGTATATGTATATGTAGGCTACCTATGCATGGGGCATGTATGTGGGTGTAAGCATGTCTCTCTCTGTTACCTGTCTAAAAGAACTTGCATTTCACTGTGCTATAAAGGGCATGAAGAAGAGCTTTCTAAGAATTAACTAAGCATTCATTAACTGCACTTAATTTTAACTGTGTTCTTGGCTAAGAAATGTCAGTATTAAGTTCTTATTCTTTCATGCTAATTTGGTGTTGCATAGCGACTCATGTATTGTTGTCAGGAAAACAGAAGCAGAGACGTAAGAGATACAGGATTTCTTAAGAGTTGGTTGTAGCTGGTATCAGCAATTTACTGACTAACCTGTAGTAACCTGTAGTGCTGACAGTCCTGGGTACACAAGCAATGCATTAAGGTTATTAGCAAAACAATTTTCTAAATTACCTGAATGGAGCTTTCAAGGTAACTAATTCTATTCTTTGGACCTCTTTTTTCCTTCCCCCTGCACTCCCCTGCCCCCCCTTGCTTTTGTTTTTTTTTCCAGGAGTTAACTATCTAAAGCAGCATTAAAATAATCTGGCTTAATTTCCTCTGCTGAAAGAGCAAGTCAGCTGAAATTTGGACATTTTGCTGAAAGGAAGGGAAAACAACCAGGTAGTTTTTGTTTTAAAGAGCATGACCATACACATTCTGCTCTGGTGTCTTTAAAGGGAACTTCCCTGTTTAAATACCCTTGAGCAGAGAAATACCAACACCTCTTAATTGTTTAATATATTACAGCCTGAAACATTTACAGAAGTGCTTTCCAAGTATTTCACTGTTCCAGGTGCTTGGTCCTGCACCTCCTAAAATAATAGGCTATTTCCCCTCAGTTTTCCTGTGCTTGGTGCCACAATGAAACATATGCTGTGTATCAAGGGAAGGGGAAGTGAGGGAAGTAAGCGGGATGCCTGACATTGGTGCTGGTGCTTGCGGCACACACAGACCCCTCTGTCTTGCGTCACAGAGCTGCTAGAGAAAAAATAACATGGCTTGTACTTGGGCTTGGATCTCTCTCCGAGGAGAAAAATATCATATTGTTGAGCATTTGAATGTCACTCTGCACAAAGACCCCTTATCGCTGTGTCCTCTGAGAAGCATCATGAAAGAATAATAATTCTGCTGATCAGGAGGGCCGGGCACACACCGGCACATGGTACAGCTGTCTTGCAGCTGCCTTAGGGCCATGCTCCAAAGTGTATTTATTCTTGCATGGAGGTGTCATGAAGCCAAAGTCTGATGTCTGTCACATGTAACCATGCTCCAGACTGAGGAAAAAAGATTATTAGGAAAAAAAATTATGCCTTATTTTGATCTAGCAGGGACAAGGTAAGACACAGTTTTCTTGGCCTGTGCTTAAATAATTTATTTTTTCAACTTAGCAAAATGGGCCAAGGCTTTTCCCCACTTGAGAAATAATCCTCCTAGTACAGAGCACTTAGGGCTCCCTAGGTTCTGTGGGGCTTGTGGCAGAGACATAAGAGATACAGGATTTCTTAAGGGTTGGTTGTAGCTGGTAACCCCGACACTCGTGGGCACTGAGTGAAGCTGGGCAGGCAAAGGGACTTAGTCTGGAAGTGCATCCTCAGAAAGTCCCTTCCCTTTCTCCAAAATCCTTCCCACTGAGCAAATGCAGGCTAACCAAAATGGTGTAAAGAGCTGGAGTATCAAACCCTTCCAAGAGTTCTCTGTAAGGGAACAGCAGCTGGATGGTTTCCAGCAAGGAGCTGGAGCGAGAGAGGCTCTGTCTGGCCCGAGGGAGGAGATAATGTGAAGTTAAACAATTCTGTGAGAGTGGAGGACTGGATCTTTCCGTGGCTGCTGTTTCCATCAAGCACTTCCCAGCACAGTTGCCTGCCATCCCTTTGAACCCACGTCTCCCATGTGACAGAGCAGTGATCTGGCTGCTGAGCCACTAGACTAATATTGTTCTTTTAATCTCACAAAAATGTGTTATAAAAGAGTTGGATTCACATGAGAAATTAAGTATAAGATCTGTCCTCATAAAGACATTATACCATGAATGCTCTCTTTCTGCTGGCTGCAAGAATAGGTGGCTCAAGGGTGAAAGGGTAGCATTTACATTTAAATACACCTATTGGAATTGCACAAACAGAAGGCTAAAGCTACTGCTCCCTCTCTGAATGCTTTTAGAGTTTGCTGCTTTTTTTTTT
>VWYP01028661.1:306843-321860 GCA_013400435.1 Pycnonotus jocosus | reverse complement strand
TGTCTATTTAAGTGTCAGCCTTACTTATTTTAAAACAGTCCTGCCAAGAACTAACTGAATATCACAGTTTAGCAGTTCACACTTTTGTATGTTCATTATGTTGGCTTTTTTGGATTTACTGGATGGTTGTGGTTATTACTAAAGTTGCCTTTTGTGTGTATGTTTGTGTGTCAGGGAGAGGGTGTCACGGAATTTTTCTTGTGAAACATTTCCTTGGTTAGTTTTTCACTTGTTGGTTTTTGTTGGGTAACAGAAGTGGGGAGGGAGGAGGAAAAGGAGGGCAGCCTGGTGGGAAGGAGCAGCGAGGGCAGAATGGGAAGCACTAAAACTGAGCCCCCACCTGTTTTCTCTTTCTTCAAGTCATGTTTTATATGATGATGATGAGGTCATCAGGAAGTATAAAAATGTGCCAGGAGATTCAAAACTTGGAAGGAGACTGTATGACAGGAGTAGAAAATACATTTCAGTGCATGTGCAGAAGCCCTTCCCCCCGAGAGGCGCACAAACAGGCTTTCTGTGGTCATTCCCTGGTAACCCGCACAAAGAGCTGCTCAAACAGCTGTGCCCTTGGCTGCTGTGCAAAATGCTGATTTGGGGGCATTAACTTCCCCAACACAAATTCAGAAGAATATGCTTTCAGTTATTAACGGAAGGGATCGTGAATCCTGAATAAGTACGTCCCATGTTGGGAAATTATTTCCTTTATTTATCGTAACAAAAAGTTCATATGTGTGTTGTACTCAGGGAAAGATTAAAGATATGTGGAAAAGCAATGTTTTGAGTTCCAATAAAGCTTATTAGGTGACATCAGTCTGACACTATGTAATAAATGATATTTAATAAATTATTAAATATCTAATATATTGAAAACAGAGAACAGTATGATTAAAAGGTGTCAGAGGTACCATGCTGCCTATATATTAAAGCATGCCATGTTGATCAAGCACAAGAGTGCTTTTCATCTCAATTTGGTTATCTTATGCTGAACTCTATAAGCAGGAATAGAGATCTGTACACTTTTCTGCTTTTACTGCCTCTGGAAAGACAATATTAAATAAGAAATAGCTATTACTGTACTTGTATAATTCTGATATATTATATACTCTAGAATAAGTTCTTTATGTGTTTTGGAATTAGTGTCAAATCAGTAGAACAGTGGTAACCAAGAAGACATTTATCTGTGTTTTACCAAGTTAAGGTTTTCTGTTTCTCATATTTTGAGGAATATGTTCAATAATTGCTCTTTAATAGTGACACCTACTTTGACACACTGAAAAGGTTGTTAATGTCAAGTTACATATTTGGTATAAAATTAGTGTTTCATATTGCATAAGCAGTATAAGATTTATGAAGCTTCATGTATTCCCTCTAAGTGGGCTAATCCTAATAAATATGGCATTTTTTATTGCTGCTTAGCAGTCTTCCTTAGACATAAAATTAATTTGTATTTTGGGGGACAATTACAATTTTTATGAGCAGAGCCAATGTTAAATTATGTCCTGTAATTCCATGTAACTAATAACATAAATTAGGGTGGTGATTATTATTTTTGTCACTAATAGCTGTTGTTGTAGAACACTTTTTAAGGAGAGGGCACATAACAAGAACTGAAAATAAACCCATTGCTATGTTAGTCACACATGGCAAGCAGCATGGCATAAATTTCCTCTCAAAGTTACTGAAGGATGCTGAACATCAGGGCATGCTAAAGGTCAGGCTCAATAATGAGGCATAAGTCTCAGATCCCCGCAGTGAATCTAATGTATTAAAAATCAGGATGTCTTTACTCAGTCCCTAAATCACTTTATGCACTCAAAGCTACATTCACAAAGTTCAGCTTGTGATAGGACCCATAAGTGTTTAGGAGGTTCTTGTCAATACACTTAATGAAAAGAGGATCAAAATGACATTCTGTAATCTCACAGGTGGGACCTGAAGCTGCACTTCTGATGTTCTGATTCATCTGTGCCCTCATCAACCATTCACAGGGATTCCTTGCTGGTGATACCATGGAAAATAAGACTGTGACAGGAGGCCACACCTGAAATTTTGTATCAATTTCAAAGTTTTCAAATTTTCATCATTTATACGTCTACTTTTTATGCCACCTTTTTATTAATCTTGAGCACAACAGACATATACTGATCTTTAAGAACTTAGAGGATATTCTACACTTAGTGGAAGTTCAGAATACCAAGTTCAGAGGCTGACATGTCATCGATGGCAGCTATTTAAAATATTCAGCTATGGCTGCAGAAAGATCCCTTTAAAAATGACTGTTCTTCTTTCCTATACTAACCTCATATCAAAGCAAGTACTTAAATCAGTGCCAAAAGGAATAAAAAGAATAATTATGATTAAATTCCTTTTGACACTGCAAATTCCCCTTGCAATCCAATTCTCAGATTTCACTGCATCCCTTCTAAACAAAAGCTGGCTGGCCCAATTGTGCAAGAATGTTTTATAAGGCTATGAAAACGAGGGCTGGTTAATCAGGCCCTTTCTGCAAACCATAAAGACCAAGGCAGAAATGCTGCAACCAAACTGATGATTCAGGGGAACAGTAGGAGGCAGCTGCTGAACTGCAAACAGAATGTGAGTCACCCTCTCCCTCACTCTTGAATGAAAAAACCCAAACCAAACCAATAACATGGTTAGAAATTACTTTCTCTAGCCTCAGATTAAAGGAAGAGAGTGGCAGCTTATCTGTCCTTGCTTGAATAACTAGGTAAGTTTATTACTGGTGGTGGATGGAGTGGTGTAGCCACATAGCTCTGGAAACAGAACAGTAATGCTGACCAAATAGTCATGCCAAAGTCAGGTTTTTCCTACTAAGAATAATTCTGTGTGAATAAAAACCAGCTTGGAAGCTGGGATTTAGCCTTCTGCAGCAATGTAGTTACAACAATAATCCTAATAAATAATGGGAACATGGGGATGGTGCTCGTTAGTTATAAATAATTAATTACCAGCAATGGGAAGCCTGTGGTAGCAGCAGGAGCCCAAGGCTGGTGTCCTGCAGGTACCTGGCAAATGAAATGTGACAGGCACATGCTGTGTCTCCTCCCCTTGCCAGGCTTGAGTGGGAGGTATGAACTGCTGAAACAGAACAGGAGAACTACTTGCTGAAGGCATTGTAAAGACTTCTTTCTACTCATTTATCCCTTGTTTATCAGAAGGTGTTTTTCTGGACATGATTATATGCAGAAGGAGCAAGGTGAGCTTCCATTCAGTTCAGCATTAAATTGAAAATGGGTCCTTGCTAGCTCTTCTTCTCTATCTGGGGTAAGAAGCCTTGACCTCCTTTAAAGAAAAAACAACTGAAATCCGTTTTTCCAAATTCAAGCCTGATCTTGTTCCATTTCAGATTGGTTGGATCAGTGTACCTACCCACTCCAACATCAGTTTTTTGTCTTTCCTTGCAGGAAATAAAGTTCTGAACTGTATTTTCTACCTAAAATCGGGAAGAGAGTTTTGGATAGGTAGAGTATCTAAAGTTCAGTTTTCTGAAATTGTGCCCACAGGCAACTAGCCAGAGTTTGGCTCTCTCAATTTGTTCACTTCCTATGAGGATGGCAGTATTATGACATTTAATATGACTGCAATATTCCAAAGCAAAACAAAAGAACAGGTTTTGCACATTTTGTGGTACCAAGGGATTGCCATTTACTGCTGCTGTTATTTAGAAATACTTAAATACATATATGTATGTGTATATGTAAATATACACATATATGTGTGTATGTAAAGCCTTTCTACTTTTCTCAGAAGAAATCAGAACAGGATTATATATGAGAAAGCTAGCTAAACATTTACTATTGTAACTAAAATAATTCATGGTTCATCTCACTTTTACCTTTTTGTATACTAAACATTAAATAATTTCTCTCTGACAGACGAGTACTATGCATATGCATGGCCCAACATTTCTACCTTGCTCCCTATCATTGGAGGAGGATTGGGATAATTTTTCTATTTGCACCAGATCAGGTAGGACATTGATAGCAGCAGACCTTTTACAACCACTGTTGAAGTTTTTGGGTGCCAAATAGCTGAAATGTGCTGAGTGCATCCCTGACAGCTTTGACGTATTGAAAAAAAAGAAAAAAAATGGAACATCTCTGAAAGTTTCAGTTCGAAATTTAGCCAGCATCAAATCTGGCATAATCTGTTTTCCAGAGGCAGACGTGTGAGTGCTTAGCAGAAAATACTGAACACAAGCAGTTGTTGAAGTTTACCTCTGACAGCATCTTTGGGAAACACACTGAAACACCCCACAGGAACAAGGGATGCATAAAGCCTACAAGCTCTTTACCGTATGAAAAAATCATTCTGTGACAGCTAAGAGATGAAATGAAACAAAAGAGACCCGGTTCAACACACATGAACTTTCTGAATGAAGGCAACTGAAAGGTCAAGAGAATAATCTGAGTGATCGGCAAGGTGGGGAGGCACACACCAAAAGTCAATTTCAGGTGTGCTTCCAATCAGCTTCTTGTTTTGAGAAAACATAATTTCAATCTTATTTTTTGCACCTGCAATCTGGTTGTCTGGATTAGCTTGGTACTTAACATGTTTCTTGAGAGTTTGCTCTCTTTTTACTGAGGCTGTGTTGATGCCTGGGCTTGGTCCTCTGGTTTAGGGTCCTCATGCTTTGCTTATACATTACAACATTGTATTCCCTTTTCCTTGGCTTTGCTTCCAGAAATCTATCAACAAACCTGCAAATTTTTTTGTTTGTTTTTCATTGTTGATCATTTTGTCTTCTGTAAAACGATATTGTTCACATCCTGAAGGTCAGTGAATGCCCTTTATGTAAACCTGCAAATGTTCATCAAGATGCTTTGATCTCTGTTTAATATCTTTTTCTGAATTGCTTTCTTTTAATTTCTAGCTTTAGTATTTTCCTCATCTTTTGTCTCAGATGCTTTTCCTTAGTTAGTAAGATTTTTGGTTTCCATTTTCTGACTTTGTTCACTCTTATATTTCCAAGTGCCCAAAGCATTCTGATGCTTTATAAAAGTCCTTGCTTAGATATACTTTTTCAGAAACTCAGCTGCTCACACCATGTTTTTTCTATGAGTTTTTTTATTTTGGTGGTTACTACCCTGAGAGATAGAATTCTTGACTCTTCCATTTGAATCTGGTAAGTAATCTAAAAAAGTTTAGGGGGCCTTGGCATCACTTGTGAGGTTGGGATTTCATTTCTTTATTTATTTATGAAAAAACCAAGACCATTGTTGGCTTCTATAGTGGAGATGGAAATATTGCCATTGGAGCTGAAATGAGGTTCAGGAGGGACCATTGTTCTAAAAGCAGTGATTTTAGGAGGCAAATGTAAACTTTCTTCATATGATGATGCATAATGCATTCCTTTGAAGTATCTTTCAAAAATGTGAAGTTTTAATTAATCATGCTTTGAACTTAATATATGAGTTGAATTTTCATTTCTGACTTTGACTTGATTAGCTGTCAAAATACTATTAACTATAATGCTATTGGAAATTTTTTTTAGAAATTCTTCATACACTGCCTTGAAAAATATCATAGCATAAAGTCAGGCAGTTGTAAAATCCTTCCTTCCATTTATAACCATTTACTCTTGGAACAAATCCTGCTGATGTCCTTGGGAGTAAGGGACAATCTGGCCCATGATGTGAGAGTTGCTATTCCTTACCATAGCTGTGTCTTTCGTGGTATCCTGCTTTGTGTCTGTCAGGCTGACTATGGAAATAAATTACCTTTTATCAATATCTTGGTGGTAGATTTAAATAAGTCTTAGATGATTAGTGAGACAGTTTTCTCTGTAGAAACTCTGGTGACTTGACTCTGTGGCATCCTGGACATCCAGTCATTTTATTATTTTTCTTTTAATTTTGCTTTTAATGCCTTGAACAACCAGTAGAGACACTTCTAAATAAAGGTACGACTGTTCCCTCCCGTCTTCTGAAACAGTTGTTGTTTTCATGTAGTCTGAAATTTTAGTCTCCTCACAACTTGCATGTCTTGTGGGTCTGGTAATTTTTAAAAAAGTTTCATATATTGGCAAGTCAAAATTTTGCACAGCTGTTCCTCTTTATTAAAAAAACCCAAAGAAATGCCTCCCCACCCCAAAAAAGCCAACTCCCAAAAAATCCCAAACCTAAAACAAAACATTGAAACCCAAGAAGTTTTGAGATTAGTAATTCCCTGATGTTCTGAGCAGAGAAAACTGATGCAGGAAAACAATATAGCTCTCCAACAAAATGGCACTGATTTTCTAATTGCTTTCTTTAGGTCTTTCTAACCTAATGCCATCACTGAGTACTGTATGAGTTTTTTACTTCTGGTGGACTTATTTTTTTCCCACCACTTCTCAGCTTGTGATAAACTCTCCAATTCATGCCCCAGCTTCCTGTTCCTGATATGCAGAACACATTTTGGAACAACTGGCCTAACTGGAAATTAAAAACAACAACAAAATCTACCAAAAACACAGAAAAAACCCAAACCAACACCCCTGCCCCCCAAAGAAACCCAAACCTATAGAGAGAAGCTATAAAATAAAAAATAGAGATGTGCAAGCACCAAACCAGTATGAGCTTTAGGGTGTTAAAATCAAGATTTTGGAGATTCTAGAGATTCAGTTGTCGTGTAAATGAACCTGAGGGTTTTGGTTTGTTTTTTTTTTTTTTTGCCAATATAAATTTCTTTGGCTTGTAAAAGATTCAACGAACCCATGGCTGTTTCTCATTAGTGGTGGCTGTCACTAAAAAATGAATATGTTGCTGAGTGTTCAGTTTCTGGGAAACGTGGTTGAAACACGAGCAGCTCTCTTGATGCAGAGCTCGGAGTCAGATGTTTTCAGAGGGGATGTTCCCCATTAAGTAATGACAGAGAACCATACGGAACACATTACAAATCGAAATACTGATTGATGAAGTGCCTGTGGTCAGCTTTCTACAGAAATGAGAATTTTGAACGTATTATCACGTCAGCATGGAATTGATCTCATGTACAATCACATTTTGTTTTCATTTCTTTTTTGCTTTACAGTCTCACACGTGCTGCTCCAGATCACGTTTATAGCGAGCAGAACCTCAGACTAAAGGAAATAAAGCATCAAGTTTGAGCTCTGATGTTTCATTGATTTAGCCAAGTTCACAGAAGCCAAATATGTCTGAGTTTGTTCACACAGCTGGTGAGCTATAAAGTCTTTGTCCCTGTAGCAAACTTCTCTCCTTCCAAGAGCTGGGAGAAGGGACTCAGAGTTTGCTGGAGCAGGCGGCCCGTGGGGAGGGAGAAGTGGGGTGGCCTGGTCAGGCAGAGCAGCTCTTGTGTGAGATTGCACTTGTCAGACTAAAACTTTCTTCCCCAAAGTAGATGCTTTCCTCCTTACACTTAGCTCATTTGCAGGGGTTCAGTGAGGAAAATCAACTGGTTCATGCTGACTTTTGGGCAAGATTGCTTGATTTGTTTGCATTCACGTTACTCATTAGTGTAGCCGTAAGTTCAGGTTTGTTTCAGATACAGTGACCTCTTCTGTTTTACACAGAAAGCAAACAGGGCTGAGTGTATGGAGCCTGTGTACACAAATCACAGTGAATGCATGTCTGAGTCACAGCGTATTTAAAGAAAAATATATAGTCAAATAGTAAATATAGAACCGTAGGTCAAGGAATCTAGCCCTTTTTTTTTGTCAAGCAATTCTTAAATGGTGCTTCAATAAAAGCCTGAGCTGGAATAGACTTAGACACATTTTTAGCCCAGTATTATGACCACTTGAGTATTTCTGTTTCTGAGATCCCAACATGGGATTATTGAAGTGGTAAGGCACATCAGGTGTGAAAGCCAAGTCTTGCTTGTGCGTTTGCTAATGAAAACTCACTCAAGTGAATAGAGTTGCTGGGTTTACATTCACACAGCTGAGGCCACAGCTTGGCCCAGGACCTAAAAGTTTGAACATAAGGGAAAAATAACAATCAGATGTCTGCTAATGCCTAGAAATGCGAACAGTGGACCGAATCTAAAATTAAAAACAAGGAGAGAGAAATTATCAGGCATTCATGTAAAGCTTTTGGGGAAAATTTAGGGTCTATTTTTTCATAATCCATGATTTCAGACAATTGAGCCTGATTGTCCAGAATTGTTAAGAATGCAGAATCTTCAGCTGAGTTCTCTGAAAATGAAATCTTTGAGGCTTACAGCAAATATTAAGTCTCCTAGCCCTCCTAAATACATGAGTGTTTTTTTTTTTCCTAAGAATTAGCCATGGCAAAATGTCTTTCAGGGATACGATTTCTGCCCTTCAGACTTCTACAGATGTTCTTCAAAATGCAGAACAAATGTACCTTTCTGATAAGAGATTTGTTACTTTTCACTCTGTGTTTATTCATGTCAGAAATATGCATCGGTATGTAAGCAAATAATAGTGTTTAAGTGTTTAATTATTTCAAAGGATAAATAAGTGTGCAATAATATGAGGAAGTATTTACAAGCAGCTGTTCAGGGATATCAGATTTCAAGTTATCTGTAGCCTTCATAATTATTTCAATGTTGCTGTGTTATTAAAAATATAATGCAGCTATCATAGTGATAGTAATGATGAGTAATTAGCTGAGGTTCTACTACTTTTCAGGTATTTAAGTCTAAAAAATACTGGAAGTCTTTTTGACAGTGATGGTTAATCTTTGGCAACAGACACGGACTTTTGGTGGGGCTGAAGGGCTTCCTGGCAGGATGAAGGTTGAGAGAGCTGCAATTGTCATTCAGATTGCCTTCCCCATGTGCCATTTTCTTACCATACACAAAGACCCTGCAGTCTTTGTGGCTCTTCAGCCCAGCACTACGAGCTCTGCTCACAGAAGTGTTGCAATTGTATTTTTGGTACTCTCCAGGAATTGCAAATATGAGCTTAGATTGGGCACAGATTAAGAAAGACTCGCTGAGCTTTTATGTGGCATGAGGTTCAGATCTTGTGAATCCTGCTAGCCTTGGAGGATCAAATATTCCAAAGTCCTCACTGAGACTGCTCCCCCAGGCCAAGATGAGCAATAATCACAGTCCTTATCTGAACAGGCGAGCATCTTGGGTGAGATGAGGGGAAGGTTGATGGCGTTTGCTCAGACCTCGTGTGTATCTCAGGAGAACTGTCAGTCCCACAGTGCAGTTTGGCCTGGGATAGATGGTTGAAGCTTTGGTGCCAGAAAGATTAATTAGTACTGGACTGGGTACACACAAGCACATTTCTGGCAGTGTAACCAGTAGATAGGTTTTGTGACTTCCAGGCTTGCTCAGCTCTGACAGGAAGCAAGGGTGTGGTTCCTGGCTCCTAAAGCTGCTCCAAGCAAGGGCTGAGCAGGCTTGCCCTGCAAAACCCTGGCTGTGTGCCTGAGCTGCTCTCCTGAGCTGGAACCAGCACTGATGTGAACGTGTGGTGAATAAACTTAGAGCTGGAGAGTGAGGTCAGTCATTGAGGTTATCTGCAGGCTTGGGCTGCCTTTTTTTTCTTTCCACCACTAGGCACCCTAAAACTGATAGACTACCTCAGTGAACTTGAGGTTTTCCTATAGATCAGATAAAATAAGGAAATTCCTCTTTCTCTTTCTGCTGAAAGTTTGTAAGCTTCTGGGACCTGAATCAGGGAATTAGGAATCTAGATAATATTGAATTAATCTGCTCCAGAACTTGGGTTTTTTTCCCCTGTATATATGAGGATAACAACATAGTTTTGTCTCAGACACAAAATATTCAGACAGCATTATGTGAATTGCTATAGCTGTAGTTACCATTTTCCACAAGTATGTGCTACAGACAGAGAAGACTTGCCGATAAAATCATCACTAATACAGATTTCTCTTTCCTTTTGTTACTGCTTCTTCTGAATGGTTGTGTTTGATTTTCTTCCTTTGAAGAGGATTGCTTTATTTTTTTAACTTGCCAATTCTTATACACTTCAGCAACCCTAAAAAGAGTATTTTCAAAATGGTCAAGTAACTAAAGACTTTCTCTCTTTCTCAGATGTGATCTGGTGCTTATATGTGTTCCTGGAAATGCTATTACCTGCCAAAACACTAGTGAGACTGGTGTGATACAGACATCTAAATCTTCTGAGACTCTTAGTCTCATATAGGTCTGGCACTAATACAACCATTTAGGTTACTGGTATGTGTTTTTATTGAAAAACATCCCAGTACAACAACAGTTAGAGATATAAAGGCATCCTATGTTGTTTCTTCCCTGTACTGCTCTTTCCTTTCTAGATTGAAATAGGTGATACTGCTAAGAGTACCAGTATAACTGCACCAATATTGAATGTTGTATTAACTATATTTGACATCTTGTTGAAAGTTGTGACAGGCTCCTAAGTGCTAGTCTGTTCTGAAACTAAGGTTTAAGGTCTAATTCCACAAAACTCTTTTACTTTCTTTTTAGATTGGGTTTTTTTGTCTCTTTGGCTCTCTTGGAAGATTTTTCTGTGGTTGTATGTATGCTGCCAAATCAGATTGGGGTTCAGACTTCGGGTAGGATTTTGGGTGCTATTATTTTTCTCTCATAATAATGATAAAACAAGGATTAGGAACAGTGTGAATGAAGAGTAAGGCTTGAAGTTTTTGAAGTAGAACTGTCTCTCACCAGAAATGAGAAATGTCCATGCTAATGTTGCACTTCTTTATGAGACTGATTTTGAGCTCCCTTAGAATTTTTGAGGCAGTCATCTGAGATTTAAACAGCAAGACCACCTAAAAAGTAAACAAATCCTTTTAGATGTGGTGAGCAGATCAGATTAGATATGAGTTCCAAGAATGTACAAAATTAATCTATTTAATTTAGCAACAGAAATGTTACTGCACAGCGATAGCATGCACGTGACTCATCTCCAGTGTCGCAACTCCCCTAACCAGATAGATTGGACACAGAGATTAATGTTCTTGGCCTTGCTGGGAATAGCAGTAAGAAGCCTAACCACTGCCAGTCCTGGTGTTTTTCAGCTCATGTGTTAGTCATATACAGAAAAATTTATTCCCAACTAAGTCACACCGAGTAGAACCAAAATAACTATTACAGTTGCTGAATTTCCATGGCCACTCCAGGACTCATCCTGTTAGAATATCACATCTGGGTGTTCACATCTGGCAATCAGAGAGTAACTTGAGGTCTACTGTGTCAACAGAAAAACTGGTTTGGACCTGTGCTTCCTGGTCAGGGTCACGTATTGATCTGCAATTTCAGTCCTATTAGGTTATTGATTATGTAACACTAATCATTACTATTTTCCAGAGTGACGTGAGGTTTCCACCACGTTTTGTTTTTCTGGACTGATGTGGGATACAACCCTCACCCCTCAAAAAAAATCTCCAGGCCTCTTTTTTTTTTTTTTTTTTTTTTTTTTTTTTCTGACTATCTCACCTGTATAGTGCAAAACCATCTTTGCTAGAAGACTCAGCAAATGCTGCAAAACCAATCATGCATTGTACAGTTTTGGTTCTTTTTGTCCCTCTCTTTTTTTTTTTTTAATTGTCTGATTACTGAAAAGCATCAAATACAAAAGAACATAAAGCAAAGGTAGGACTTTTCATTTGCTTGGGGCCACCCAGCTCCCAAGACATCTGAAACAAGAGGGCCCTTCTAAATCCCAGAGAAAGAGCACGTTTTTCTGTAAATGCTCTCACATTCTCTCTTGCTCTCACTTGCTTGAAAGCATACATCTGACACAAATTAATCTGCAGGGTTTTTAGTCATTTCCCATCCGCTGCTGGGGCAAATTAGACTTGCTGATGTTGTTTTGGCCTAACCCTGAAGCAGCATGAAAGGAATGGCCCAGAGGGAGAGCGAGCATGTTCTCCTTGGCTCTTCTTCCATGTACTCTCCAGCCTGTTCAACAACAACAAAAAATAGTTCAATTGGCCTGAAAAGCACTGAAAACCCCTCTGTAGTACCTTAAAGAACCAAAATTACTTAATTAATGTGGAGACCATTATGTGAGGTTACCATATGAATGAGTAAGTAGACTGCCTGAGTTACAGAGCAGGAAAGAGGAAAGGATATCTGAGGTCAGACTTGTCAGGGTAAAGGAATCCTAAACAATGAGGGCATTGGTTTAAGATTTGAGGAAGAATTTGAAAAAGAGCCCTGAGAGTGAAATTAAATGAAGCATGGGAGAGTATTAGTGGAGATTAGCAGTGCAGTGAAGGAACCCAGAGCAGACTGCCAATCGCCCCAAAGCACAGGCAGCTTTAACTGGGCTGATGCAGACAGGAATTAGGCAGAACTGGAGCCTGACTGAAAACTATTTTCTTGAGCAATGAGTCTCTCTTCCACACCCCCTTTCTTTCACTGACTTCTGAAAGCGAACATGCCCCTGCTTCAGCTGCATGTGGGTTTTTCAGCAGGCAGGCTTATGACAGAAGCAGATAAAGCAGAGTCAAGACTTGAAAAGCACTTGGGCACTCTCAGTGTAAATGTGAGATTCACTTAGTAGCATGGGATTGTCATTGCAAACGTGCTGCTTCAGATGAAGAGAGGACAAAGCCCAGTGAAACTAACAAAATTAATGCCTGTGCTTATAGCTGTAATCTGGGAGACATATTTGCTTACATACAGATACTGGTTTAGTGAAAACTAGATTATTTTTCCAAAACATGAGTGCTTACAGTGCTTTTCACAGCTCCTCGGGGCCATTTCAAGATTTTTGTCCTTGGGGTTTTTCTTATTAGTTATAGTTTCCAGAAAGCAGTATCTGTGATAGAACAAGTATCCAGTAATGAGATGAAGGTGGCAATGTTTTGTAAGGTGTTAACTGCAGTACTTATTTTATTGGCTGTGGTTTCATTTGCTGTCTTTTTGAAACTGTACTCACACATTCTGGAATAAAGATCCTGACTGCTGCGTATCAGTTCCTAGTGCTTTTCCTGTCAGCTTCAAGCAGAATTCTTGCTAAAAGCAAGGGGAAAGTGAATCATCTCTCTGAAAATACTTTTTTTGTTTGCTTTTATGGAAGACAATGGACTAGATCTTGAGTAACATTTCCAAAACCATCCAGAGAATCCCAGAGTAATACCTGACAGAGCCTGTAGGAAGGCAGGGATCATATTGAGACCACGTTTTGCAGATATAAGTAATGTCTCCAGTTGACTGTATGGTTTGGAAGGACCTAAGAACTTTGGAGAACAGTAATTCAGTGCTTTGGTGTTAAATCCTGCTGTACTGTGATAACCAATATCTGGCTGAATAGCTGGAAGAAGTTCTTTATTGTGGTGGTGGTGGGGCACTGGGACAGGTTGCCCAGAGAAGCTGTGGATGCCTCATCCCTGCAAGTGTTCAAGGCCAGGCTGGATGGGGTTTTGAAAAACCTGGTCTAGAGGGAGGTGTCCCTGCCCATGGCAGGGGAATTGGATCTGGATAGTCTTTAGGGTCCCTTCCAACCCAAACTGTGTTCGTATCATTGTATGGATCATATTAATGCCCATCTTTAAAAAGCTGCACTGTATCTTTAGCAGTAAGTACTCCAGGTGCTCTTGTGTTTTACAGCTGTAAGTCTTCAACACTGGGGCTTAGACTTCCAGAGCAGCTCCTACATTCTCTTGGGGCATCAAGGGAACCTGTGTGCCTAAAGTGCCTCTGGGTAATGGACTGAAATGCTTATGTTGCCTCCTGAAGAGTCATTCCTAAAACTTCACTGGTTTGTGTCCCTAAAACATCTAGATGCTTCTGGGAAAGGGGGTGGAGGTGGACCCTAAGGAAGGAAAGGGGGACCCTGACTGCCAGCAATCATAATAGTTTTCAAGTGACACTGGAACTGCTGTCTGGCTGATGTTTTAGAATCGAGTGAATTGTGTGGAATCCACACAAATGTTGCTTCATTGCATAAACTGCATTTCAGAAGCAGATTGGATGACATTTTCATGTTCCCCTTTGCAGCAATTGTTTTATTTCTCTGCAAAAGGATAATTTAAGTAATTGGAATTTTCCTGCAGGATAGGAAAAAATTACCCTCCTTCCATCCCCTTCTTTTTTATTTTCCCATTTATTACTTTAATTGAAACCAAAATTGTTTGAAATATTAAATACCATTAGAGGCCTCCCATAACTAGAGTTGTGTGGGAAATACTTCTCTAACCTGCTCAACTGCTGTGTTTTCCTAAACATTCCTATTCTGCTCTGTGACAAAACCAAGCCCCTTTAAAGGCAGGAGTACTCATGCTTCTGTTGCTACATGGAAGAAGTTCTTTATTGTGAGGGTGATGGGGCACTGGGACAGGTTGCCAGAGAAGCTGTGGGTGCCTCATCCCTGCAAGTGTTCAAGGCCAGGCTGCATGGGTTTTTGAGAAACCTGGTCCAGCATTCTGAGAGTGGTATGTAACCCCCTCGAGAAGTTTCATCTTCAAAATACCTCATTTTCTTCCCAGTCAAAAGGTTGCTAGTAAAATATTCCACAATTTCATTCTCTCCCCAGATCTTGAACAGGCATACTGACAGGGCATACTGCCCTTCAGCTGAGCGCTCTGCAGGTTAACGTGAGGGCCATGAGAAGTCTGGAGTTGGCAGGAATCAACACAGAGTGTGACCTCACAGGTACTTAGCCTGCCTGCCCTCAGAACACACCTTGCAGCCTGGCTGAGCGAGGACTGAATTCCCCTTGGGAAGCAATGCTCCTTTGGGAGAGACTTGGGACTCACCTGCTCTATAGCTTCATGCAGGACTCCACTGGGAGTTTTTCAAGCTAGGCCTGGCTGATATGTCCCCCCTGCTCCCCAGGAGCTGTGTGTGAGGTGCCTCAGCTGTGCTTTGCAGAGAAGGTGAGCTCAGGCTGTGGGCTGCAGGTGCAGCTGCGGGGCAGAACGACCTGTGGAGCCACAGGTGAGGCCAGTCCATGATGCCATGTGAATTGGGACACAGCAGAAAGCTGCCAGGAAACCCTTCAGGAAAAAAAACCCCAACCCTTACCAAATCTGTTGTGTGTGTCTGCATTGGGGTTGTTTTGGTAGTGGTTTTTTTTTTTTTTTTTTTTTTTTTTTTTTTTTTTTTTTTTTTTGTTT
>VWYP01028661.1:293704-306825 GCA_013400435.1 Pycnonotus jocosus | reverse complement strand
GTTATGATTGTTGAGGTTTTTTTGGCTTTGCTTTTTTTCAAAAAAAAAAAAAGAAAATCACACACATATAAATGACAAACAAAGACAAAGTTAAAGTGGTTTTGCTTAACTCTAGAGCTAAACAAGCTGACAGGAATTGCACACCCTCTAAACAATCTGCATTGCTTCTGCTAACAATAAGATGTGCGATGCTCCTGCTGATTCTGACTTGACCATGGTGTCACTCGATGTGTTGTCCTGTACTGCACTGATGGCTCACCATACAGCCTATGCAGAGTTAACAGCTGAGTGTGACTTGCTGTAAACATAATATATAATGGCCAAATTCTGCCAGTTGTTAATCTAATCAGTACTGGAGGACATGTTTAGCTAAGAACACTTTTTCTATAAAATATGTTGCAGGCAATGTGTTCCTTAGCAATAAACTACCACTGTTTCTCCACTCCCATCTGATTAACACACAGTAACTTTTTATTGAAAGATTTTTGTGTTATTTCAAACAGACTTTAACCCTGATATTGCTTCTACATGAAATGTAATTAAAGAAATATGATTTCATTTTAAGAGTTTTTTTCTCTGTCCTAGACAGTTCATAGCAATTAGAAATCCTTTGCCTTAGAGTACACATAGGAGAGACTTGGTTTACTTAAACTTTCAAGTCTTTTTTGTGTGTGAACCCCAAACATATTAACTTTCAATGATTCACAAATGAAGCTGATGAAAATAAATGCAGGGAGGCTGGTAGCTTTATACTTTCTAAGTGTTTGTGAAGGTTTGGGGGGTGAATTTATTATTTTTAAGAAAGGAAAACAGCCAAAATCAAGAAAAAAATGAGGGACATGTGAGATAAAAAAAAACCCTATGTAGTTTTCTTTTAAAGGATTCTGAATAACTAATCCATCATTAAGATTCCTTTTAATGGCTGGTGCTCCTCCTAATTGGTCAAACTACTTAAGGAAGCATTTCAGTGCAATCATTAGCATAGAAAGCCTGATTGTTTATGCCTTTTGATCATTGATGGCTATCAGGGAAGAAGCTGGATTTTAATATTCTTGAGAAGGATGTGTAGAGTTCTGCCAGCCATCCATGCTTCTTGCTTGTAATACTATATGTCTAAGATCCTTAAGTTTCACAGAGATATCATCTTATTTCCTCTCATCAAATGTTTTCATAATAAATGCCCTTTTTGTACTATCTGTTATGTACTATCCAGTAAGCTCCTTGGGAATCAAATAACTTAGAAGGAGAGGAGAGACAGCATGTTCTTTTTGTAGGTTGTGGGGGACTATATGTGTTGTGCCTTGGAGATGAATACTGGCTTTGGGATTTTTAATGATGTATCAGACTTCCTCTGATTCAGTGTCAATTGTTGTAGGGGCTAAACCATCTGCCATCTGGATTTCGTCTCTTCATATTTGACCCAGGTCAACAAGATCTACCAGCGTGGTGATAAAGGTATTTACACAAAGAAATGTATGTGCTGGTTTTGGTTTGACAAGGTTATTGGCATGTTCTTTTGCTTTGAAAATTGAGAAGGAATCCTTTCAGGTGGAGCTTTCCAACAACATTTCTACTGTTTCTTGCCTTGAGACATTGTGGCCTTACTGGGTTTTTCTTTTGGCTCTTTCAAATCAGCCCAGAGGCAAGATGCATGCTGTAAAGAATGATGAGTTATAAGCTTGCTGGTCTGATGACATACTTTCAGTACCCAAAATAGCCCATGGCATTTGTCATGGGCTAGATTCATTCTTAGCATCAGTGGGCTCTCTGATAGTGCATGGTCCTTAGGGACACCTGGTAATAGAAAGCAAAGGATGATGAGCTGTTGCCTCCCTCAAAAGCAGAGAGGCCCTGCAGAGAGACATCAACAAATTAGAGGACTGAGCAATTACCGACCATGTGAAGTTCAGCAAGGGAAAGTGTCGGATTCTGTGCCTGGGATGGGATAACCCTGGATGTGCAAACTGGGGAATGAAAAGCTGGAGAGCCATGGAAAGAGACCTGAGGGTCCTGGATGATGATGAGTGGAATCTGAGCCAGCAGTGCCCTGGCAGCCAGGAGGGCCAACCCTGTCCTGGGTGGAGGGGGCATCAGGGACAGCATGGCCAGCTGGGCAAGGGACAGGATTGTCCCCTCTGTTCTGCACTGGGGTGGCTCCACCTCAAGTGCTGGGGGCAGTTCTGGGATCCACAATATAAGAATATTAGAGAGTGTCCATAGGAGGGCAACCAAGATGATGAAGGGCCTTGAGGGAAGCCATATGGGAAGTGGCTGGAGTCTGTTCAGCCTGGAGGAGAGTGAGGACAGACCTCATCGCAGTTAAACTTCCTTGTGAGAGGAAGCAGAGGGGCAGGCACTGATCTCTGCTCTGTGGTGCCCAGGGACAGGACCCTAGGAAATGGCCTGAAGCTGTGTCAGGAGAGGGTTGGGTTGGATATTAGGAAAAGGGTCTTTCCCCAGAGGGTGGTTGGGCACTGGAACAGGCGCCCCAGGGAAGTGCTCACAGCACCCAGCCTGACAGAGTTCAAGCGTTTGGACAATGCACATGGTGAGACTCAGGCATGGTGCAGTGCACAGCCAGGAGTCAAACTCCATGGTCTTTGAGGGCCCCTTTCAACTCAGCTTATGCTATGATTCTGTGAAATTCCTTGGAAACCATAATTTTACTGTCAGGAATCTGTAACTGTATCTTTTCTGGACTGAAAGCAGCAAGAGCTTTATACTTAAGAGATCCATTATGTGTGCACACATGAAGCTGAAATTTTGATCTAGAGAGCAACTATACTGGTTGTAGAATCCTGCTTCTGCCTTGGGCAGTAGCCAACAGTAAAGCTGATTTTTAAAGTCTGTCAAATCTAGTGTCAAAAAACTCTTTGTTGGGTAGGTAGATAGGAGTATTTTATGCTAATCTGCTTCAGAGTAAGGCTAGAAAGCAGTTCTTAAAACCACACTTGTTTCTGAATTCCAAACTGTGTTTCATGAATTATAGGCTCACACTGTGTGCATAGGTAGGCTCCATTATTTTGAGCTTCCAAAATGTTGATGGGAGCACACCCACAGAAACTGAGTTGAGTGAAAAATGACACAGTGAATTATTATGATAAATTTTGCTTAGGTTCAGGATATTTTAAATAAAATTTATTTGGAAGGGGGACTATTTTACACTGATGAGCAACTTCCAAGCCCTGGAAATATGAACTGTCCTGTCTAGCTGCTCTCTGCCTCTGTGTGTTCACATGCTGCTCTGGCAGGCAGGCCAGAGGATGCAAATGAAACCTTTGGTTCTGGAAAGCCACATCTGCCACTCTCCCCCACGTCCTGCTTCCTGCTAGCATGTCTGCCAGTAAAACTCAACCCTGTGAACATTTGCAGACACCAGTCATAAAAATAGGCCAGGCACAGCAACAGTTAAGGCTTAACAAAAAAAAAAAAATAGTAAGAGTCACAGAAAATAGGTGGGCTTTGTTCTCCCCCACACCTCCCTCTCAGCTGTCCTCTTAGGAGCATTTTGCAGGGAAGGAAAATGGTTATCATGAGAGTGTTAAATGTTGCTGATGGTTTGGTTTAGGCAAAACTTGCAGATTCAATTCCTGATTTTTGCTTGTGCAGACTCAACAGTGTCTTTCGGAAAACCCTTTCCAAAAGCTCTTTGAATCATTGTAACTTAGCTGCATCAAAAAGTTCAACTGCAGTCGCTCATTTCCAGTCATGGCCATTGCAACTCAGACCGTAAAGGAAAAGAAACCTGAGGAGGGTGGTTGTTTCAGAGTGAAAGGTGTGATGGCTGCCCACACAGCTATTTAGTCAGAGGCCTTGTTTAACACCATCCGGAGTTACAGGAATTCTGCATTTAGCACTCTGTTATGCTGTGTAACCCCCTTCCCCCAACATGTATTTGGAAAGCCTCTGTCAGCCATCACAGAGAGAAGGGACAGTTTCATGAGGTGAGTGGGAGGTTATCCCTAATTACAGCTGCATTATACCAGCATTTTATTTCAAACCCTTCTGCTCATGTGCATGATTCACTCAATATGCCGTGGGATTATCTACCTGACTTGTGAACTTCTGTGGTGAGGAGGAAATGCCTAGCTTGGGGAAGTAATCGTGGTAATAATTCATATAAATTTCTGATGTTCATCAGAACAAAAGATAATGCTTGACTTGCTGACTGCTCAGGCCTCCAATTCTGTAATGTGCAGAAAAGTAGATACACACACTGCCCACTTATCAGAGAGGGATTAAAATTGAGCATCTAAAGCATTTGACAATTCTCTTGGGACTCAGACGCATCAGTTACCATTAGTATGGGAAGTAAGAGGTTTTTTTTCATATAGGTGAGAAAAAGCTACAAATCTCTGCCACACATTAAAAACACATTTGTGACCCTGAAAGTTTTCTTTTGACTATACCACCTGGCCTAAAAGATTTCTTTCTCACAGTACAAACCCTGACTCAGAAATGTCATGGATTATCACTTATTTCCAAATTCTTCCTTCAGAGCAGACTGTATGTCTCTGTGTTTCAGCAGTGGAAAGCCACAGTTTTGAGTGGGATCCATAATTAACAGCTCTGCCGCTAAGTCTCAAACAGTTTTCTGTGTAAGGGCACCCAAAGTGTCATTAGTTCACTCTTGATCCCTGTGCTTAAATTAAAGGTTGCTATTAATTTAGATCCAGACCAAACATGGTTATCTTACCCTCAGCAATAAAGTTAAACAGTTACAGCTCTCCATTACTTTACTGGGTAACCTCATACATAAATTTCCTGTTTATCATTCCTCTGAAAACTCTGCAAGGAAGAAGCGAAACAGAGTTCTCCAGAGAAAACTCTGGTCTTCTACACAGTCTGAAGCATCACAGCTCCAAATGATCAAAAAGGTTTACCTTTTTTGTGGCCTGAGCTTAAAGAACATATACCTGCCCAGTTTACTTCTAAAAATGCAGACTAGACTCCAAAAAAAAATTAAGAAGAAATATTAAAGTGATATTAATGTTCTAAAAACAGTGTCCTTCCTATAAGGGGTTGTCCTAAAGCAGCAGACCTGGCATTTTAAAAGGCAACATGGGAATTTGATAGTATATTTATTTAATTAAAGGAAATTATTTACCAAAATTGCAACTGTCTGGTGGATAGAGCTGCAGGTATCACATAGGATTTTCTACCTAGTGGTTGTTTTCAGTAGGTGTTGAACTATATTGTGTTCTCATTTCAGTGTGGGAGTTTTCTATTTTTTTTAAAAAAAGCCCTATTAGACAGGGGTTATATTCTGTACTGTTATATTTATTTCCATTTAAAAACTTTGACTTTTGAATTTTCATTTGAATTGAATTTTTATAGTCTCATAGGAATTTTTGTGGTGATTTACAATGCTTTATATTCTCCAAACAGTAGCTGGCACTGGTCCCCATCTTCCTTTTTTGCTCTGAGCACCTGATATGTGATGCTTTTTTAGCTGGCTTGGTTTTGTACTGTGCTGAGGAAATACTTTCCAAACATTTTCTATCACTCAATTTAGCACCATCAGTGTAGCACCTGGCACTGTCTCGATTAGCAAGGATCACTTCTGGGACTTAGTCTACCTGGTTATTTTGCTCTCACTGTTTACTGGACCATTTTTGTAACATTGGTCTTAGAAACTTTTCTCTAACTATCAGCTCCTTTTGAGCATCCCCAGTGATGAGCTGGCACAAACAGTCATGCTGTGTGATGGAAAACCAGCCCAGATATTCTCCTTTTCCCCTGTCCAGCTGCCTGGTCACATCTGTTTGACTATATCCTTGCAATCTGATGAAAACGATGGAGTAAATGTTTGCAATGAATAATTCAAACCCCTCTGAATTCCCAGCTCTTTACTTTCCCCACATGTGGTTTAAAGAAATGGCTTTACCCTATGGCATTGTTTAGCAATCCAGATAGACCAACCCTGAGCTGAAAAGGTTATGTTTTAGGAGAAATGTAATTGTTGAAAGTACATAATTAATCTTTTCAATGAGCATCCTTATTTCCCTTGGGATGAAGACATTAAATTTGGGCTTGTATTTTGAGTTGTGTAGGAAGCTTAAAAATTGACAGGGAAAGCTCTGAGTCAGTATCAGGATCTTTTCAAACAAGCCCCAGGTAAAATTTTTATCATGCTCAGTGCTCTTCTGCTATAGCTTTTCTATTGAATGTAATAAGAATAATTTATTTGAATGTAATAAGAATAGGTTGATAGTGACATTTCATTTTGCACTGCATTTCCATATCTCAAAATCTCCCATTAGCTGGATCCCCTAAAAGATATGCAGAAGAATTCTCTGCCTCCTTTTCAGTCTGTTTCCATACTTCCAGACATGTTTTATCACCAAACCCTTTCTGTTTACGGATTCAAGACATACAACACAGCGCACAAATTGCTACCCACGGAATAAGTTCAGGTATGAACATTGTATAATTAACTCCAAGTGTTCCAAATTACATATTGTACTAATTACATATAAAGAGGCAAATTACATGGCCAGAGTTGCCTGTTGCTGCTTGTGAAGTTTGCAAAGCACAGACCCTCCTTTATCTATGCCATGATTTTCCAGCTATCAGCCTACTGAGGTTTGATGATTCAGAAGTGACTTTTCCAAAGGTCAATACAGGTCACTGAAGTATCCTTGGAGATTTGAGTTGCAGCTTTCTTACATCCTGACTCAGCCAGGTTTCTGATTCTTGGTTCACACTCATGACCTTCCTTTGTTTTCCTGATTAGGCCATGGAAGTTGCAAAATACTGTTGGGAAGTATATGTTAGAGAAGCATGTTTTCCATACAATTTTATTGCAGTCAGTGAGATTCTCAGTGCAAGGACACTTCATTAGATGTTGGATAACAACTTTTAAACCCTCATTTGTGACACTATTACAAAAGTAATGTAGTGATATTAGGGAAAAAAACAAAAAGATGAAAGCATTTTCAAAAGGATATCTTCGTGAAGCTGAAAAAATAATATACCCAATATTTCAGGTGATAGTTGTCCCTTTAATTTTCTAACTGGGACTTGGGCAGGTTTTTATCTGGAATCTGAGAATCACAACACTTGGGAGTGATACAACAAACAATTGCAGGAATGTCCAGATCAAAGTGCAAAAGCATGGCTACACCTTTTTGTATATCTTCTTGATCTTAACACTACTGAATCTAAATGTCTTGATATTATCTAAAACCACGATGCTTCTTCAAAATTAACCCCAAAGTTGGAAAGATTGTAGAGATGAATTGCAGACAGTTCTTACATTGTGCTGTCATTCCAATCCTGTATTTTGCAGACTTTGAGCATCTCATCTGTGTTGTACCTCATGGGGATATTGTGCTAGAGAAGGGAGATTTAAAGCAAGGATAATTACAGGCAGTAATGTATATTTTCTTCAAAAGAATAGTGGCACTTTTGGAAGGACCTAAACAGTATGGAAAGAGGTAATAACTTGAAGAGTCACACATAAAGGAGGCAGGAGTATTGCATTCAGCTTTGAGTTAACATTCCTAGGCAATGAAATGCATGTATGTAACATGGTGTGATTTTTGGGGCTGTCCTGTGCAGGGCTGAGAGCTGGGCTTTGATGATCCTTTTGGTCCCTTCCAGCTCAGGATATTTGGTGATCCTATCAATGTTTCTGTGTGTATGGACTCACAATATAGCACATCAAGCACCCTTAGTGGTCATTCCCATTTTCTGGCAACAATTTATTGGAGACCCCTTTAACAATGAAGGACCTAGGCCCTCAACCCTATGAGCACTCAGGAGAAGACAGGATTACCTAAATTAAATTTGAGTAAATAGCAAGTAAGTGTGCTAGACCAGGGGCCTTCAATAATCCCACTCCTTTCTCGTAAGAAAAGCCAGCTTCATTGTGTTAGCAGTATAACATCCTTCTGTGATTGAAAACACTTGTAAGGCAATGCCAGCATGTTTCTGTTTGCATCCAAACAATAATCAAGATCTCACACAGTGATGATTTGTTGTCAGCTGTTTTTCCTGCACTAAACAAGTCTGACACTAGCAGCCCACGAGCTAATTAGCTCAAGTATCTGGCATGGGAATCTACATTATAGCTATCAGCAGAATATCCTCAGAACTGAAATAACCAGCCAAGTGGACTGGAGTTTGGGGGAGGGGAAGAGTGTCTTCTTGAGGTAGAAAAAAGAAAGATGAATGCTGATAAACAAGATTTCCACTCTCCCACCCCACATATTTATCTCTTAGGGTTTTTTTTTTGAACAAAACTTTGAAAGAAAATACTGAGCTGAATACTTTAGGTTGAATATTGGCAACTTGAACTTTTATTTCCTTATTAATTTCTATCTCCCTTTTCAACCTTTCTGGTTTACCTTTACCCTCTTCTTAACATGCAAAAATGGGTTCTGGCATCAGTTTGTTTTTAATATCTGTCCAGGTTCCTTGATGAGACAAGATTGTGGGATGCCTTGCTGTTCAACACCTTTTATTTCTCCCTTGGGGGACTGTTGGCATCAGGCACTCTTGCGGCAATCAGAATAAAGAAACAGCAAAACCTTTAGGAATTCAACACTGTGGGTAAAGCGTTCCAGCGCAGGCTGGAAGAGTTGTGCAGTCCAAGATGAAAAGGTAACAGGAAAAAACTGAATAAACAGGACATTAATATTTTGACACCTTGTCAAGTTACTCATATTTCAGGGTTTTTTTTCCTGCATGTCTTACAAAGTTAAAAGAACACTCATTGTTTTGCTACCGCTCCCACTGTATTCAAGTAGAGCTGTGGATTCTCTGTCCCTTTAAGAGTGGGGCCTGCATTTTCTAATCAGGGAAAAAAATATTCCATTAATATCGTCTCATCACAGTAACATTGAAAGTGAACTTCCATTTTTTAAAAAAGAAAAAGAGATATAATTTTATGCTTCATGAGCAAGGAATATATATATATCACTAGGTCTATATAGAAAGTCTAGTTTAGTAGCTAAAGGCAGGTCTCAGGAGACCTAATAGAGATATTGATTTTTTTTTAAATTTGAAGCAAATTAGATCCCTTCTGAGCAGCCAGACAAGAGCTGTAGGGTCCATATCCTTTAAAGAATTTAAGTATTTGGCTCACAAGGTCATATTTACACACTAGAAATAAAGTACTTGTGAGCACTGTTTAGTAGTGAGTCACCTTCCTCACTCAGAGACTCTTGGGTACCACAGGCCAATCAGAAAATATGCGGAAGAGAAGGCTATTTCTGAAAACTTCTGTCTTTGCTGAGTGTCTCTGCAAAGGCAGGGGTTTCTCTCCAAAGTTGCAGTGCATTGATCTGCTCCTACTTGTCTTTTGTATGGCAGGTACTGGCACAGATTTAGAGTTCTAAAAGATATTTCTTACCTCCAAACACAGGGGAGTTAGAAGTGAATCATTCTGTTTAACCTGAATTTATTGCATAGAAAGGGAATGCAAAATTCATTAACTCCCAAGACAATATAGGGAGAGGGATAAATGACTCAGAATTGCAGGGAACATGCATACACCTTTGGAGCATTACACATTCAGACTGGAAGTCTGAATAGCTGTGTTTAAATCAGTAACAGGCATATCCCCAATGATAATTGTCTAGATCAAGAAGTCAGATTTGGGGCTGGGACCACTCCTCAGTTTTTAAGGAGGGAGTCTACACTGTCATTCAAAAGCCCCATCACATCAAGCATGTCCACTTGCTGTGAGCTGATCTAATTCCAGTAACAATAATGTCACTGCAGCAGCATTGATCTCAAGGTCTGGGCCATTGTGCTGACACCAGTGCTGTGCTGAGCCAGGAAGGAAGGGGGTTAGCCACCCTTCTGCCTACTCTTGAACTCTTAAACCACCTTGAGTTTGCTGGTGTTGGTAGCTCACAGAAATATGGTTCTAAACTGTAGGTTTTGGATCTGATCCATTATGGTCAGTCCAGTTAACCTTCAGTGCAAGCTGAATGAAAATGGCTATGTGAAGTTGCACCTTTTAAAAGTAGACATGAAGCTGGCTTTACCACTTGCCTTCTCTAGTTTTGAAATCATTTCAGCCTCTTGGCCAATTTCAAACAATGACTAAACAAAGAAGGGGGAAAAAACCCAAACCTAAACCAAATCATCATAAACTTGAACTCTCTTTATCTTGCCGTTTAATTGAGGGTTGACATGAGAGTTTAGTTGTATATCTATGACAGTGTTAAATTACATTTATTGAGAAACAATTTTTGCAGCAATGCATACTGTTTCTCTTGCTCACTTGTATTGGCTTATAAGATTTCACTACAACATTCCTTTCCAGGTTGCTGCTGTGCAATCTGAGTGTTAATCATCAAATTAATTTCTGCTTCTGCTGGGCCTTCCACAGTACTTTCTTTTTTCTTTGCTTTTTATTTCTCACATGTTGCTTTCATCCTGCCTTGGGTCATTTAGTATTATTCAGTTAATCCACTCTCGCAGAGTGGCAAATGAGACTGGCACTGAAGGTATGCCTGCTGCTGGTTCCCAGCAGATTTTAATGTCATAGCTGCAGCAGAGGACACTGTGAAAATGAAGTTAATCCTTGTAACATAGTATGTGTGTTAATTGTATGAAAAGCCATCTTGAGTAAGTCTGTATCAGGTATAGGTCATTAATTTAAATCAATTTCCTTTAATTTAATCCTTTATATGGAGTCTGTGAGTTGCATGAATCAAACCTGAATTTATAATGTTCAATGAAACCAGGCACAGTGTTATATATTGTAAATACTTTTCTTTAGAGAAAACAACAACAAAAATAAGTGTTGCATGCAACAGTGATTTTAGAAGGTTCTGTTGTTCCTATTTGCCCTTGCTTGCTCTCTCTGGTACATATTGTAGCTACACATTAAAAAAGTTCCTAGCTGGGTTCTGCAAATCCCTACACAGAAGAGGAAAAGGCCTCTCCTATAGGTTCAAGTTTCCTAAAACTCAAGGGCACAAACTGGTCTGAAAGAGATACCTCACATTTCCAGAGGACGTTAGGTCTACTGCAGCCTCCAAAGAGAGGTTGTTAAGAGTTGCACATCCTAATTGCTGTGTGGACATAATGTGAGTCAGCCATGAGACATCCTGTGAGTGTTTCGAAGCTGCATGAGGACTCAGATCAGTGTGCTCGATGGCTAGGTGAGTGCAGTCATGCCTTGGTGCACGTCTGTGCCTGGAGACCTGTTGGGAAGTGTCTTCAACAAGAAGACACCACCAATATTTTTGCAGCTTCTCTAACAGGCTGCTGAATGATTTAATAAAGTTTTTTTTAAGACAACATTCTGCAAACAAAGTGCCACGTTCTTAATAGTTTAATACTAAGGAAGGCAAGATAAGGATATATCAGTAGACATCTCATTTTGTTGTGATTTACAGTTGATTTCTGTCACAAAATGTATTTTGGTAGTTTGATGGAAGCATAATTTTGTCAGATTCCACTCAGTTTCCAGGAAAAGATATCCTAGGATATGCTATAACTTAACCCAGAGAGGGGGAAATAAAACCAGTTAGAGCAAGGATGGAGCAGCATAACGCTCCTCTGAACTAAGGTTATCACTGTATTTATTGTGTTTCATTGAACGTATATGAACACTGCATTAGGGTGATCCCCAGAGTTAAGAGGTCAGGATTCGACAAGAGCTGACATTTTTATATCTCTCCACTCAGTTTTCTGCAAATGCAGGACTCCAGAGAGGTGATCTGAAGCAATTAAGTCTTTAATTTTTTTAAAAGGCAAATGCTAATTCATGAGCTCCTACAATCTGTGCTTACAGCACATGGACGAATGGAAACTCCCTGTCTTGATAATATGATTGTGTCTAATGCTTTTAAGTGTTTTAATGGCTCCTCAAAGGGAGAACACATAGTTCTGCATGTTGTCTGCTCCTTCAGGAAAATGGCCTTGCTGAGCAGAAGTAGCATTGGTATGATCCAAAGAGTGAGAAGTGTTGCAGTCTCAGCACCAGTTTTGCAGACAGGAAAGTCAGTGGAAATGCAAGCTGTTTAAATATAAGAAAATCTTATTGCTGGAAATCACATGATTACTTAAAATTACTTAGAAAAGCTCTGAAATTAAAAATTAAAAAATATATCATGTTAAGGCACTGATATATAACCTTGACACAAGGATGTACTTTTGGCAGAAGTATACTGTAAACAAGTAAATGGAAAGCCACTGCCTTAATGAGCTATCAGTCTTGGGCTTATGACAAGATGAAATCAGAGAAGGAAACAAACAAATGCAGAGGAGCTGAAACAGAGAAGGATGTGGGAAGCACAGTGCAAGCATGCTTTTTCATGGACATGCTGTGTGCATAATATCACAGCAAGCAAGGGGGCCCTGGGAATCTCCTGATTCGTGTTGTGGCTTTTTTAGGCACAACTCCCACAGACTTCTGAAAGGGTTTTTTCTTAAACAGAACCATGGAGGGGAAGCTGGGGCTCGTCACAAAGTGACGCTCAGGTATGTACAAATGAATCAATGTGCTTGTCACTATGCTGGCTTACTGTTGAAAAAAAAAAAAGGCGAAAAACCAAACAAGCTTGGAAGAAACAAAAGCACAGGTTTTTGTAATTACAGATCTTTTTGAATTAGCCTGAGCCCTCCCCTTTCCTTCCTTTACCTTCCGCTTCTCCTCCCAAAATAATAACACATTTTGCCAATAATTTTGAGGAAGTCTCAGTGGGCCAGATGGAATTCAAAGAGAGGGATCTAATAGAGTTTTTTTTTATTCTTTTTTTCTCCTGGTTTTTTTTTTCCCACATGCCCTGATTTCCTACTTGCAATTTCTTTCTTTGGCGTATTGCATGGAGGTGGTGATGCAAAAATAGAAGTTAATGGTACTACCACTGTTTATTTCTATTAACGTTTACATGTGAAATGAAGCCATTTTGGAAGAGAACCAGACTGGCCAGTAAAACCTTTCACCCTCGTAAACTGTACATTTGGTTTGATTTTTGGCTTAGATCCCAGAACTTGTCACAAGCTTTATTATAAAGCTGTAGTTCACCTAGAGTTTTGTTAGCTTTATTGCAACAGCTTCCCTCCTCCTCCTCCTCCTCCTCCTCAAAAAAAAAAAAAAAAAAAAAAAAAAAAAAAAAAAAAAAAAAAAAAAAAAAAACACCACAAAAAAAAAA
>VWYP01028661.1:270705-293675 GCA_013400435.1 Pycnonotus jocosus | reverse complement strand
AAAAAGAAAAGAAAAGAAGAAAGGAAAAAGAAAGCAGACCAGCAGCAACAAAAAAAGGAAAAGCTTTTGTCCATTCTGAATCCCTTTCAAATTCTGGAGAAAATATACTAGAAAATGCAATTAGCCAGATAACTGTTCAGCATCAATCATCAGAATATAAATGAAATTTACCTAAAATTTATAAAAAATATACATCACCTCCTTAAAATAGTCCAAGAGTGACTAATCACATAAACAATAAGGCAGTCATCAACACTCAAGCATGTTACAACTTCTGAGAAAGCACAGGCCTAGAAATGCCAAAGAGGAGTCTACAGATTGACTGGAAATGATTTGGACATCTGGAGAGATTTTTTCTTTACATATGTACTTTCCCAAAGGGGTAATTTAGCTCTGCATGAGTTCATTCAGGGAATATATGAGAAAAAAACAAAGCAAAAAAAGAAGGAATAAAAAGGCGTGTGTTATGATGTGCAATTATAAAACTATTGGTTTCATCCTGCTTTCATGCATCCTGTATCTCATGCAATGAATCCCCTTGGTTCAGGACCCAGTACAAGTGAGAGCAGTATGGAATTACTGATAATGGGATTTAAGGGAACTGCTTTGTAGCATAAGCATTAATAATTTTTTTAATCTATTGCTGCAGATTGAATGGTTATGGAGAGGATATATAGCTCTACTCTGAAAGATCAATTTGTTTGTAGCCCTTGGTTGGAATTTGAAACATGGTCTTGTAGCTGTGGGTCTAATTTGAGATGCAGAAGATCAAAGTTTGACTGTTGCTCCTGTCAGTCAATTCCCATGTGACCCTTGAGTAAGTAAGTTATACTGCCTATATTTCAATTCCTTGCTGAAGAAATGGTAACCAGAAGATTTTATTTGAGGCTTGTTTAGACTAGTCTAAAAGGCTTAGATTGGTTCTTACCATGTAGAAACTTTCAATCTTTTAAAACTTCTTCAGTCAGGAAATGTTCATTGGCTGTGAGGCCTTAATTTTGATTGGAATTTATAGAAACCAGGTTCTTAAAGTATTTGATTCCCTTAAAATTCAAGCAGGCACAACAACTCAATTTATTCCACAATATTTTGGAGTCTAATGTCAACAGAAATAATTATGACCCAGTGCATCACAATGATGGGGATTCCTTGTTTTAGCATTGGAAAAGACAAAGTCACAAAATTTTGAAGTTCCTGGAGAACCTATGGAACAGAGTCCCATGTCTCCTTCAGTAGTTGTAGTATGTTAGTCTGGAAACAAGGTAGCAGGATTACTTGAAAATCTCTCTTCATAGGCAAAATGTTTAGTGTTTGGAAGTGAGCAGCATTTTTTGA
This sequence comes from Pycnonotus jocosus, assembly GCA_013400435.1. Taxonomy (NCBI): domain Eukaryota; kingdom Metazoa; phylum Chordata; class Aves; order Passeriformes; family Pycnonotidae; genus Pycnonotus; species Pycnonotus jocosus. The sequence continues at coordinate 292,340 of VWYP01028661.1, read as the reverse complement.
GGGTGAAAGGACATGTGTTTTCTTATTGGCACTCTTGAAGAACAAGAAATTTGGCTCCACACCATTGAAATTTGGTTCCCATGCCCAGGCCGTGCTTGGTGATGGCTGTGGGCAATGTCTGCATCCTCCCTGTGGAGCTGTGCTGGAAGCTCCACCTGGTTGGGACCAAGTATGGGCCTGGTAGGATCATTGTCATTACTGGTGCGTATATCACTCCCAGAACTTGTCCTCCACTCCTTCCTGGAGAACAACATTGTCTTGAGGTGCTTTGCTGTGGGTCGTGTAATGGAAAGCTAGTAGCACATCAAGGATGTCCATCAGCAACCGACTGAATTGACAATTTGTGTGGCAGGTGAAGATTGAACACATATGACCTTAGGCTTTTCCCTTATCAGGAGGAGACTCAGTTAAGCAAGAAGCAACGTAGAATGTTGCTACTGAATATAAGTTTGCAAGCAGAGCGTGTGACTCTCAAGGAGTCCTCAGTAAACATTGATTTACAAACTTTGATAACCGCAAACCTTCAAACTGTACTTGAAAGTTTGCTTGGATCATGAGTAAAGAATGCAAAAGTAAAATGATGAAGGACTTTCATCCATCAAGAAGAGGAAATCAAAGTGCATGAGGAAACTGAGAGCCCACTGTTGCATGGCATAGCACATACTCTGTGTTGTGTTGAGAAAGTTTTAACAAGTCAGAAGGAGCCAGAACCTCAATACCTCAAAAAATCTGTCTCTCTGCTTTACATTTTTATTGCTTTCTTTGAGGGGGAGGAAGGTTTGAAGGTCACAGAATTGGGCCATTTGTGTAACCAGAACCAGATGATTAATTATTTTTTTAAGGATTTTGTTTCTCTGAAAATTTTATCCCAGAAAAGAATGAGGACACATAAAGTCTGTGGTTCAAATTAAATAATATTAAGATTACAGAAATATAGCACATCACAGTTCTATGGGAAGTGGCTTTTCATTGTTTAGCATAAGAAAAAAGAAAGACTGACATGTTAGGCTACACAGCTGGGGTTTGTGCTGTGTTACTTGTTTTGCAACAAATCTTTAAATATTGTATACAAGCTGAAAGAACATGTATTAGAAAGACTCAGACTGAAAAGAAATCAGTTAGCACAATTTGCATTCAAACTAAATTAACTGTCATTTTAGTTTAAAAACCCCTCATGCTCCATTCTTTCATGCTACCCCCTACAAAAACTTTGGAACTCATCACTGGAAATATCACCTCAAAAATCTTTTTCTGCTTTCTGTTATTATAACCAGAGATGTATGTACTCATTTCAGGGAAAAAAAAATCAGAAACAGATCCAGATGAGGATTTCAAAATTATGAGAACACTTCTTTTATTTAGGTTTCTGGTATGTTCTAGGAAAAATGCTGATTATTATCAAATGTGGAAGACTAGGTTGCAAAGCCCATTAAAACCTCTGGGAAAACTGAAAACAATTTTGATGTGCTTTGAATTAGGCTTTTTCTAGAACAGTCTCAGGACATAGTACATAGAATGGACTGAGAAGTATCTCATTATGCTGCTCCAAAGGCTCTGTTTTTCATGGCAAACTGGCCGTTTTGAGCATTATCAAACAATCTGTTTCCTTCTTTGCCCTTTTTTGGTCCAATTTTGACTTGCGTTATCCACCTTCTTCCAGTTGGTGTCCAAACATTTTTTGGGTGGCTGTTGTGGAACTAAGGCTCTTCCCAAGAGGTAGCAGTGATGTTGGTAACTGGATTCAAGTACAGAGAGGAGGGCAGGTTATGTGAATCCAGATCTTTCTAATGTCATACATCCTCAGAGCTGGAGAATGGTTCTGGACACATTAACAGGCCAAAGGTTTAGCAGAAGGGAGGCTTCTGTCAACTCTTATCCAAAAATCACTTTTTTTTCAATGAAATCTCTGTTTTCAGTCGGGTTTACTCTGGAGCTCTATTGTAGTTTCTCATTTCCCCTTTCAGTTTCCCCTACCCTTGTTTAGCATGCAAGTTGATCCCAGCAGCAAATGGCAATGGACAGAGCTAAACAATACTGCAGAGACACAATTATACAGAATTTGTGCCGTCTTCTGCAGGTCCTCTGCTTTGTGTCTAAAATCCCACACCATGGCTATGTTTCCAGGAGCTGGCCACACTAATCCAGGATGAGGAAACACAAAGGGGCTGGTACCATACTAGGCATTTGCTTTTCCAGATCTTGGTTGGACCCTGGCAGGCAGTGCAGCATCCTGGCTGGGGCAGGAGGTGAGCAGCAGTGCCATGTCCTCCAGGCTGAGCTGCTCCACAACTCCCTTAGAAGAAGGCAAATCCTCAGCTACTTTTGTCCTGGACTGTTTTCTGGTGGTACCCTGCCTCAGCACCAGAAGCAGTGTGAGTCCAGTACTTTTAAAAGCCCAACTCTTCATGAATGCCACTGAATGGACTTTTAAAAAGTTAAATTTAGATCTAAGACTTCTGGTATTCTGAAAGGACTTTCTTTTGCAAAGAGCAGCACTGCATGAAAAGGACAAATTTGTTCTCTTACTGGAGTAGGAGCAGAATTGGGGTTTCTGCAATTTTTCTGTCTGCTGTAGCTTTGCTACAACAGAATCCCCCTGATGCTTCTGGTGATGATAAATAAATGTATTTATATGTTGTGCTCTTACATTCTCGGTACTGAGGAAATAGAACAATAACATACTCTTGTCGATACAAGCACTGCCCTGGGAATTGACTAATTAACATAAAGCTCAGCCCTGCAGGGACATTTCCAGGTTCATTTCTTGCTGCCTCAGCAAACTAGAGGGTTTGGGCTGTTAACTACTTTCAGATGCTCTTTGTCTTTCAAGAAAGAAATAAAGAACATCCACATTGCTTTAGGCAAGTTAATGATTCTAAGGAACACTTACCTTTTTACCATATGCTTCACGGCAGATTAAAATCCTGAAGGAGCTAAGGATTATATACCATGTACAGACCTTTGACAGAAAAACATTCATTCTGAACTAAAAGTGAGTGGCTGAATGTGGCATTTGCATTCATTGTTTTTCCAGACCTGCATACTGAGAACGTTTGATTTTACTCAAAATAATAACAAAGCAGTGGTTTTGTAGGCTTTGATTTCTCAGAATCTCTTAAGGTTATGATAAGCAGTTTACAGTGGCTACTGAGAAAATTGGAGAAACTTGCATAACCACTTCTGTAAAATTCAAAGGAAATCTGGCCTAATTTACAAAGAGATGTGCCTAAAATTTTGAGAAACTCATACTACTTGTCTCTCGTGTGTGATCATATTTGTTTATGTGAAGTATGCACTTTTCATTCACATTCTTTTCTTTAGACCACAAAGCAAAGGTTTTCTGTATACAGGAAAAATATATGAGAAAAGGAAAAAAAATATTCAAATTAAATTAAATTTGAATTTCACTGGTAAAGAAAACCTCATTGTTTTTATTAATTTTCCCTAGATTGCTAGATTTGCTCTGCTCTGTGTGCTGTTTGTTATTATTATTAATCTATTATTAGTGGATGTCTGCCTGTTTCTGCTGTTTATGAATGAACAAAATCGCATTCTGCAGCTCACAGAAATCAACTGCAGAAAATAACAGTAGAAAAAACTATCTGTTAGAGGGTTGAAAACTATTTGATGGATCCTCAAGGGTTGCTGCTAAAAGGGCTCAGAAGTTACATGTGAGTGAGCACAGATACTTTCAAAATGTTTTGTAAGAGCAGAAAAATAAGTGTATGTGCAAAGTGCACATTGGAGAAAGCCAGCACCTGGGTGCATGCAGATACATGCAACACTCAGAGTTCTGTTTTGTACACACCTTTGCTTGTTGGTGCATGAATAGACTGATTTTGTGTGGGTACTTCAGGCATGACTATCACAGGGCTGGGTGTGTATATTACTGTGTGTGCCTATCAGAACAAGTCATTAAGGTTACTCAAGCACATCTGATTCTGGTGTATAGGTTTCACAAACTTTATCCATCTGGTATGTGTGCCAGCCCTTTCATTTTTGCCACAATTTCAAACAGAATAGTGCAGCGTTTGTTGAAGACAGACAAAACCCTGAGAAAACATGCACTGCTTCACTCTTTATTAATTATCCTGTAAAGGTTTAATTTGGGTCACTGTGGCTTTAAAGTTTCAAAATAGCAAGTGGATTGAAGTGAACTTTAAATCAAACTACAGAAAGCAGGAAGGTAGGGGAAAGTGAAATCTGATATGGAGCCAGTGGATAGCTGTGGCTATCTGAGCAGAGTGACACTTCAGAAAAGAAGAGACTCACTGTGAGAGATGAGAGACCACAGGATGAGGAGTCAGAGGCAGAGAAAAGGAAAGATTGCTACAGCAGTGTTTTGAAGAGGATGAGGCAGCAAGTGTCACTCTTGGGATGATCACAAAAATGCCAGCCTTGTGGCCCTCTAGCACTTGGAACTTCACCATGTGTCTGTGAAAGTCACTGAGGATCTCTATTTCCTCTTATAACCATCTACATGAGCACTGGCAATTTACTACTCTCACCATCTACTGTTACAACTGCTGTGCTTGTTGCAAAGATCTGTGCCATGGATTTTAGTATTTCCAGCACTGCTGATTCTGGGAGCCAGCAAATGCAAAGATGCCAAAACCATGCTAATGAAATCTTAGTATTCTTCTTTAGTTACATGTAATTAGATACTACTCTCTTTATCAGTATAATAACTTTTGATTAGTTTAGTCTGTCTTTAGTACACTGAAAAGCTTAAGGAAAGCTAGGCATAGCCAACTAGGTTTTATTTAGCTTTTCCCTGGAGATCCTTCCCTATACGCAGTGACCGTGGCTGTCTGTCGCACAACAGCAGCTAAAACAGGGGGAACAGTGCATTTTGCCTTTATTGTCAGGAAGTGTCAGAAGTATTAATAGCCTAAATTTTGCTAGCTAGCTAAAATTCTCACACTGCAATCTCATGCATCAGCTTTTTTTTTTTATTTTTTTAACCACAGATGGTCATTTATGTAACATGGTTGGAAATTGTGGCTGTGTTCCACAGCAACAGGAAAATGGGATACATCTGCACTGTGTGGGGAAAAAATACAAATGAAGTAGAAGTATGCAAGCATTTAAATTACAGGGAAACCGGACTGCGATAAGCCTTGGACTACATGAGCAGGAAGAGAGTGTCAGCCTCACCCATGCCCTGAAAAAATGGTCACATTCGTGGGCTAGTCTATTGTACCAAGTGGAAGTTTGTTTATGCGGGACCTTCCTTCCCTCAGGACTTCCTCTGAGAGGAAACGTCGTCACTGTTCAGTAGGGGTCAATTGTTATGCATTCAAAACTCAGACATAAAATAGTATCACTGAATTCAACAAAGTGGAAAGGAATAAATAAGATTTGTCCATTTACATATTTAGAAATGTGCCATGGTTATTCTTGCTCACTAATGCTTTCAGAGAGCTGAGAAAAATCATATAAGTTGAGTAGCTGGGATGATATTGTTTTACATGTATCCCAAACACTCAGTGCTTGACAAATCTCACTTTTTTCAGCTCTGCTATCTGTCTGCAGCTGATGTGGGAATATAATTTAAATGAAAGAAGGCTAAAAAGATTGCAACTTTAAAAAGAGTTGTGCTCTTATGGGAATACTCCACGAAGTTGGTTCCATGTCTTGGACCAAACTGCTCTGAATCTTAGTTGTTCTGGATGAGCACTTTTCTGAGAACATATTTGCACCTGAGGTCTCCCTGGGGTTTTACTTTTTATATTGTGATAAAGCAAAAATATTGTTTGTTTGAGATAAAAGGAGCTGATATTGGTGTTGTTTTGCCTTTATCATTGTGTTACTCAAACAAAATAACTCTTTAAGAGACTAATGGATGGGGAATAGGCTGAGCTCTTGAAATGACAGAATAGCAGAGGTTGGAAGAGTTCACCTCATCCAACCTGGTGTAGGAAGGGTCAACTAAACCAACTTGCCCAAGACATTGTCCTCTTAGGTTTTTTCTTCAAATAGGGGAGACAATACAACCTCTCTGAGCAACCTGCTCCAGTCAATTTAGTCACCTTCATGGTAACAAAAAAAAAAATTTTTTTTGCTCAATAGTTTAAATGGAATTTTCTGTATTTTGGTTTGTGCTTGTTCATTGTCCAGCTGCTTTTGCCAAGCCCATGGTAACTGTGCTGTTTTGACATCAGCCATAGCAGAAAGCAGACAAAGGCACACTCACAAGTGTAGCTAGTAAGCCCTGGTCTGCTCTCCACTCACAAGATGTTGTTACCAATCATTCCCTCTTAGGTGAGCAGATTTTTCTCCAGACAAACGTTGGTTCACACTCTCGTATCCATCTGGCATTAGGGATACCTGTGGGATACCTGAAAACAAAGGAACCTTGGGAACCGAGGAGGATCCAGAGCAGTCTGCAGGGCATATATCTATTTGTCCAGAGAGGAACCACAAACATGATCATGTTGAAGTCTCTTGACAGCAGCCTGTCTCTCAAGGTGTCAGTGTCCATGAAGGCCTCTTCCCTATTGCACGGTCTAGACTAAAAGTAAATTGCTAATCCTCTCACATGCAGATTTTTCCTGAGGGTGCAGTAAAACAATCAGGGGAACAAGAAAATGTCATTTAGTCTTTCCAGTGGAATGCTTAAGAATTCTTCTAAAGGAAAACTGTAAAATAGAGCATATCACAACATTACCAACTGGTGTCAACCTCTTAGATAAAGCATCATAATCTAGGAGCTGATTTTACCCCAGCTAGGGACCTGATCCAACCTGTTTAAACCAATTCCTCCCTCCTTCCCACCTTTCTCTGGCTCTTCCTCTCTCTGCCCAAGAGGCACGGTGGAAATACGCAGGTTTTCAGCGCAGGAATCAGCGGAGGAGCTTTCCCTTCACACAGTGTGCCCGCTAACCTTTCCGCCCAGCCGTGCCGCCCTGCTCGGGGCCGTCCCGGGCCACCAGCCCCTGCATCCCCTCTGAAAGAATGTCGCCTGTGAGGCAGAAATTCCCACCATGGGAATCGCGCCTCTGTGTCGCACAACAAAGGGCACCGCATTGTGTCCCTGTTAAGCGGGTGTTAAAATGCGCATATGTTGCCAGGGCTATCGCAGGCGAGGGCCCATTCGGGAAGAGGAGGTTTTTCCCGGGCGCTGCCTGCTCTGAATCCCCCATATTAGCACATTAGCGCACATGCGGCCGCCTTATCAGATTAGCTACACTTGTCACAGATTAGTTCACCCTGTGAAGGAGCCGCAGAGGTGCCTTTGACCATTCATTCAAAAGAGCCAGAAAAGTTTGGTTGCTTTTTTTTTTTTTTTTCCTTGTCTTCAACCATCAGAGTGCAAAGCGAATTAAAAGGAAAGTCTCTCAAGTCTCTCTTTCTCTCTCCCCCCCTCATTTTGGTAACAGGATAACTAAAGGATAGGTACTACGGTGGACTACACAGAGAGTGACATTAATGGACACCTAATATTCATCTAGAAAATGTTTATTTAACCCCTTAAAACACTGATGTGTTTTCTTTCCTCACCAATGTCAATAGCCCTTTGAGAAATGACCTTTCTGAAGCTCAGAGTGGATTTTTAATGTTTTGCTTCTCTGTCTGCCCCCTTCCCCTCCTTTTTCATTGCAGTTAATTTGCAGCGTGGTTCAGTGGTCTCTATTCTGCAGATTAGGGGTGGGGGAGAGGAAAAGGCTTGCTAATGGCTCGTTATATTATTTTTTTAACCCATCTTGCTCCTTAAAAGGTTTTGATAGCTGGTAAAACAAACAATGACTCAAAATACCTTTGGTATGACTTGCAGTCTACACAGGCATTAAGCCTGAGCCTAGAGAAGACAATAACCCCTTGGAAGTGCAGTGACAGCAGTGACACTCATCTCTGAATGAACTCCTGGTGAAGGAGGCCTAGAAAGCTACAAAAACATACAGCTGAAATTGCTGGTTAACATTCACACCTTTGGCACAGAAAAAAAAAATGTGGAAGGAAGCTGTGGTGAGGAAGGAATGCAGCAATTCCTCACACTTCGGTGCTTTCTAGGGGAGGTGTTCCCCTTGTGCCAGGGGTAGCATTACTGGGCTCAGTTGGAGCTTGTCCACCTCTGCAGATTAGCTGTGCTGCCTGCATGTGGCAGAGGGGACAAACCCAAGACAAACATACTTTTCCAGAACTGAAGTTCACTCTGTCGTATGTGTAGGCTGTAGAGTAGACCTTCAATCAGCACTCAAGGGTCTAATGCAGAATATTTTATCTAGGAAATGAAGAAGAAATCACAGACTGAACTGTGACTGTTTTTTTGATTTATTATTATTTTTGTAAACTTTGATTGCAGGTAACCAAACTGCATTATCATTACTAGAACTTTACCTGCTAAAAGTTCTTTTTTCAACTTCTTCTACAAATACTGGAGCACAATCAATGATATTGTTTACTAGTCTGTTTCTCCACACAGGGTGAGTCCTGGCTGGTTGCATGTGCTGTTTGTAAACAGCAGAAAGTACAATAGATCGTTTGTAAGGGCACTAGCATGTTACCAGAGACTGGAGTTCCAGTGCTTCTGAGCAAACAGCCTGAAGTGTAGGAAATCATGCTGTCCTAAGGCCACAGCTTTAGGGTCAGAACTCTTTCTGGTTCTGGGATAATTTTTTGACAGCTAAACGCTAGTGGTGACTCAATTTATAGATCCTGTTGAAATGCAACAATATTTCTGCTACGGTAATTTTTTATTTTATTGTTTTCAAGTCATAGTGCCACACCAATTAGAGAGGGTTGTGAAGGATATGGTAAAACCATTCTTTGGAACCCTGTGTCAAGAAAACTTACAGCACTGATGAGTTCTAAGCTATAAACAGCTCCAATTTATGATCTCTAGAGAGTGAGGCAACACCAGTAAAAGCAAAGCAGGGAGAAATAAGTGGGAGAAATCAAACAGGTGGACCTTGCTTTTGCTTCTTAGTTATTGAAAATGGTCTCCATGTCAGAAAGTTACCAGAAGAGTTCATTGGGACATCTGTTTCTTCTATTATCAGGAAGGATGATAAAACCTTACATTATTAATTTCCTGTATTGTTTTCTGATAAAAAGCATCAGTGCTTTATTTTTATATCTCCACATGCACCTAGTTCAGTATAGTAATTTCAAAGTTCCATTGTGTTATATATAAATATATATATGGTGTTAACTGATTTCTTCCAGTTTTTAATTTTTGTTCTGAAATGGTGTGATATGAAAAGGAACATTGAAAGCAGAATTCTAGTTAAAAATTGATTATTTCCCTGTCAGTCTAGGAGTTATTTCTATGTTTCTGCGAAAAGCAGTTTTTCAGTCTTCCACTGACACCTTTAAAAATGCATCTACTGTTAATCTATCTAGTTTATGGACTGCCTCAAGTCATTAATCTGAATTTAGCAAAGCCATTTTGTGGGTGACCTTTCTGTTTTATCCTAGAGCTAGAAAAACTGCAGAGTTAAAGGACTAAAATAATCTCTTCCTCAAATAAGCACAAAGGAGTCTGGGCCAGACTATGAATCTTCTCTTTCCATTAGTTATTGTTACTGTGCCTTCCCAAGTGCCACCTGTTTTTCCAGTGTGAGTAAAAGGTCCCAGTTTGAGAGATCCTGTTGAATGTGAAAGTGCTGGCTTTCACACACCCTTTAATTGAGTGTTGTCTGCAACAATGTGTTTTGGTGCTGATTATGTAAATTTGAGTATTTTCCAGATCCTGAATTCAAATTCAAGCAGTAATCTTCCATACCCCCAACCCAAAATTTAACCTCAGCCTATTAAATGTTTGATTTTGAATCTAAATGATGGAACAATCTGTCTTGTTTGCCTTGAGCAACAGAGTCTAGGATCAAGGCCTGTGGAATTTTATGTTTTGATTCATGTAGCTGGGTCCATGGCACTTAATTTTCTAATACCTTTGTGTTTCTCCTCTCTCACAAGGTCAGGCAGTGTGGCAGCCTGGTCTGTGCAGTCACTACACACAGCATGTGGGGTCAGAAAGCAATGCTGTTGGGGCTAGAGATGCAGACCTACTGCTGGCTGTCACACATACGTGATGGAAAAAGAGGAAAGCTTGGACAGAATGTTTCGTGGCAGGAGCTGAGCATCACTGCTCCTCTCCCCAGCCCTGTCACCCACCCACTTGCTTTTGTCATCTCAAGTAGTCTGGCTCATGTGCAGGGAAAATACTTCACATGGCACACAGCTTTGAGCCTTCAGTTCCTTGACACAGATCTTAGGAGAAACTTCTTGGCTTTGGTCATTTTATGACCTAGTCAAAGGCAACACACAATTTTATTTGAACTATCTGTGAACTTTTAAAAACTAATGTCTATCAAAATATCAACAACACATTATTGAATTTTATGAGTAGCCCTTACTTGTCTCAACAAGCATCTCGTTATTTTAAGTCACTGGATTAAGCTCAGGCTTCTCAGACATGAATAGTAAATCAATTATTTTAAAGAGGGGAGAGCTGCTTCGCTTACAAGTCTTTCCCATGCTGATGAACTCCTGCAAGCTCCATGGCTGCTGACCTGGTCTTGGAGCCTTGTTGTGGCTGATAATGTTGCTCATTGTGAGAACAGTGGCTACGCAAATCCCGATGCTCGGGTGTGCGGATTTGCATTCCAATGCTCTCCGGGCTCTGTAAGGGTGTGCAGGGCTGGTGTGCTGGCTCTCGAAGCACAATGGGAATTATGGATATGTGTCTCTGGGCCAACAATTATTTCCATGTGCTTGCTAAATGAGTGCAGGGAGAGAAGACTTTCCTCTTGTTTAGTCTCTAATGCTGTCTTTGGTGCTGTATTGCATTTTAACATAAACCTCCCCCCACAACTGCCTCCCCCCAGCCCTGTTAGATCCTTGGCCTGGCTTTCATTAAAACACTAGTGCATGAATAGCTGTAAGTTCAGGGCTGGAGGGCATCTTTGCTAAAGCTTGAATCTTTTGTAAATAATTTTCTGCACTTTTGGAAGTTTTAAAAGTAAGTAAGCACCTAATGAAAGAGTTGCTGAATACTAGAGCTAGTCAAACTACTCCCACTAGCCTTTTTTGCTAGTAGGGGTAAATAGTAAATGTTTTTTCAGCCATTATATATTGTTGGCAGCCCAGACTTCCTATCATGTGTGTGTAGGTTCACAGGGCTAAAGAATATCATGCTAGTATATATTGCCCTGTCTAGTTATCAAAAGCAACAGGTTTGGTAGGAGGAATCAGGCTTTACCTTCAGTGCAAACAGGCTGGGCTACAAAAATGACAGTATCAGGGCAACAGCTGGCTTAGCCACATAATGCACTACTTTAGAGTCAGCATTTCTTGTTTTCATTTCACTTTCCTTTGTTTTAGAGACAAAAAGGGAAGCCCTTGGGGGAAAAGACTTCCAAGTTTAGTGCTTGACCAAAGCTGCCTGACTCTGGCCTAAGCAGCCTTTATTGACTGAACTTTAACATTTCTTTCTCTGAATGCAACATTAACACTGGCACCTCTGTCCAGCCACAGAGCCAGTACCAAACAGGCCCTAGTGCAGGGCAACAAGCTTTCTCACACTGCCCTTCCAGCTGTGGAAGAGTCATCTGCCATGGGCTATCCCTAGGGTTAATAGATAAATCTCTATACAGTGATAAACATACATAGCCTGCCCTTGGTCTGCCCAATTAGGTGTTACTCTGTGCTGTGTGGCTTCTATTTTAGGAAATAGCTTGAGGTCACCAAACTGTTCTTCATGTGGAAGCAAAAGCATTGGCCGGTGCCAGGTCTACTCTAATTTAAAACCTGTGGCCTGTACCAGGGGCTGATGGAGCTATGCTGTGGATGGCAGTGGGGATGGGTTGGACTCAGGCAGTGGCAGCCCCTCTCTCAGGTGCCAAGTGTTTCTGCTTCCCCCACTCCTGCTCCACTGGGCTGTGCTGGCTGAGGGCAGCCCAGCTCCTGAGCCAGCTGTACCAGCCATCTCATTTCAGTGCTCTGTTCTTATGAAGAAGGAATAGTGATATTCTGATCTGGCATAATAATATGTGAAGAAAAAGAAGCTGTAGTGAAGAAAATACTCCCTGCACTTACAGAGCAACTTAAAAATTAATGCTGCAAGGGACACTTTTCAGTTTAATATTACTGGCCCCAAATTAGACTGTATTGCTCATACTAAAAGGGCCATTTCTCTTTGCTTCAGTAATTTGATGGAGGATCACATAAAAAGATCAGAAAAAAGAAGAAAGAAATGAAGAATACACCAGATATTTTATCCAAGGTGCCTTGATACTGCATATTGGTGATGTATGACTAAATATATTTAAATCTTCATAGCACTGTGCAGTTCTGCAGTCCTGCAGAGTATGATACAGTGTCTTCTTTCTTTTCTTCTTTACAGTGAGCTGTAAGAACAGCTGTATGGGTTCCTGAAGCAGCAAGTCAAATATTCTGCCTATAAGGTCACTTTTGTTATCACATATGGTGTTGTAAGGAAATTTCCAACTTAGTTTCAAAATAGCCTTGGCAGGACATACAGCTCAAGCCAAGAAAGCCTCCTCCTCCTTTTCCCAGCTTCTGTCAACACCAAGTCAAGGGTCGGCAACCTAAATCCAGCTCATATGTAGTTGGCTAGCTCATTTTTTCATTTCTCCAGGGACAAAAACATACTTCACCACTAGGATAATGGCCCTCCCTTCCTGCAGTGACTGGGTCTAGAAACCCTCTTCTCAGGTGCATCACATAACTTAGACTTTTGCTTTCTGTACTTGGGTCAGACGTGCACCATATATTTCAGTTAAAACAATGATCCCAACATGTCTGACTTGTTCTTTTGACACAGTTTCTGAAGAGGATTTCACTTGTCAGCTAGAAAGGCCAGAGAAAAGATAAATCTTTATCGGGATAAACTGCACTGTGTTAAATAATTACAGTGTATCTCACCTTTTGTAATAACCACTCTATGTTTTTCTTGGGCTGTATCTAATGTATTTTGCTACAAATATGTCCTTATAGGCTTTTTGTGTGTCTATGCCAAAAATAGAAACAGGGGTACAAATTGTATTCTCTGTTCTGTTTCCTGTCTTTGAAGAATCTCCATGGACTGAAGGATCACTAATATTCAGGAGGAGTTATATTCAGGACAGGTACCCATCATTACCCCTGTGGATCTGACAAACTGCAAGTAAATCTTCATGCAAGATGAGGCTCTTTCCTCTCACTCATCAGGCAGCTGAATTTGGATATGAGTACTGGATCCCTGAGCCTTGAAGTTTGCATGCATCTGGTCAGGCTCAAACAGCTTCCCCTGGACTCTCAAAGAGTGCTTAAAGTTCTACATTTTTTTCCTCCCTAGACTTCAGTCATGCTACGGTTTCAGATGCTCTTACTTGGAGAGACAAGCTGTTCATTGATCTGTAGGTTTTCTCTTTTCTTGTACCAACCAGCTGATTACTTTTACCCTGAGACCTTCAATAGTGCAGCAGTTTTGTCAGATGTATGAGACTGAAACCATTCATACAGTGTCTACTTCTCATTCACAAATGCTCAGCTAGAGGGTCATAGAGACAAAGCCTAGTTCTCAGAGAAAGTGAAAATCAAAGTGATCAAAAGGTGCTCTAAATTTTTTAATTTGACAAATTACTGATGTTGCAGGTAAAAGAAACCATCATGTTCTGTAAAAATTGACTCTATAAAAAGTGAAGTGCTGCAACCAAACAGTGAAAAAACAACTGAAATTGAGTGCAGAAGGAAGGAGGTTTAGAAAGAGAAAGGATAGAAGGTGTTGAGGAAGATAATAGATAGTGGCAGAGTTAATTTAAAAAGCGCCGTCTTTATAAAGGAAAAAAACAAAATCGGGGAAAAAGAAGGGGACTGAAGTGGAGGAGGTTGCTATAGAGAGAGTAATCTTACGACCTAATGTGTGAGTGTTCTCAAAAGACTGGATGTTCCAGTTCAGTGAAGCAAGATGGCCCCCTGCAGTATTGTTAGCCCCCTCACAAAGAGATTTCGCTTCATCTAGGAGCATCACTGTACAAAACACTAACACAACTGCTGTGTTTACCATTAGTTTCACTCAAAACACGAGGTAAACATTCTTTGCATTAAAACATCAGTGAAAAATAGAAGTCCTCAGCCCTCAGCCTTGCTCCCACTGCTTCAGAATGCCTCCTGTGTGGTTTTGGTGTGAGATTGAAAAAAAAAGTCGGGTAACAAAATCTTTCTCTGAACCCCCAGGAATCAAAACTTCTCTGTCAAACTCATGTGGTAAAGATTGTGATAGGGTAATAGTAAAGACTGAAAAGAAAGTCTTGCTGGAGTTGTGAAGCCAGGCGAGAAGTAAAGCTTCATGAATGAGAAGATAAACTTCAGAAAAATAGCACTGTGTTCTACATGTATTTGGAGCAGGAATATTGATGTGTATTTTGTGCATGAGAAGATTTTTATTTCTCCCATCCTATTACATTTCTCTGACAGTGAGAATGAGACAGCATGCTTTTTTGAAAATAAGTTTTTATAATATATTGGTATATTGGCAACGCTTGAGCTCTCAGGTTTTCACGTTCTTTTCACTGACACAACAAAACAGCATAAATTTTGTGCTTTGTGAAAGCACAAAAATTCCATGCTTTAGCACTTGTACATGTTGGGGAGTTGCATTACTTGATATTAACTGTGGCTGATAAAATACAACAAAATGCAGAATTTAATTTATTTAGCAGTTATGCAGGGATATGCAATTAGCTTCCCTCAGAAGTGTGTGAGACTTCTTGGACTGCCACCTGCAACTTAAGGCATCCATCCAGGTCACACATTGCAAAAGCTAGGAAAAGAAGGAGAACCAGATAAAAGGAGACTCAAATATTTTCTTAGCAGTTAAATACAGCAGTTCACAAGGTTCATGAAGTCAAAAAATTCCTTTCCTAGTCCTGTTTTCTCTCCCCCCTCCCCTGCTTTGTACACCTCCATGATTTCTGTCACTATTATTTGCAAGGCAAGAACTCTATGCCCAGTGCTTGACAGAGAATGTGTCAGAAAGTAAAAGTGTTAGAAGAGAAGGCTGTCTTATAATAATTCTAATTCATACTTTAGCTGGTTCCAACCTAACTCAGAAAATCAAAAATGGACTTGGGAAGTCTGTATGATGGTAAAATTTAGTAAAAATTAATTTCTTTGCCTTTCAATGCTGAACTTAACACATCACTCACGAAAACCCACCCAAGCTCTAAAGAATCAATGTTGTGAGGTCTGTGTGGCCTTCTACAGACTGCTTTGGTGTGAGAGCTTGGATTGTTTTTGACCCTGTGACACTGAATGGCCAAGAGCTTCCATGCAAGGACAATGGTGCTGTTAGTGCCCATTACTAAAAGCCTTCTTGTTTCTTTCAACTGCTCACAGGCCTCCTAAACAATGAAAGAAATCCATACATCATTAATAAGGAGATTTAATTTAAATTCTGCTCTAAGAGAATTCTCAGATATTCCCCTCATTTTTTTTTAAGTGAAAATTGCTGGTGTCTGATGTAAGGCAGAATCTTAATGTAGAGAAGTGCTGGGCCTCATTTAGAAATTCTTGGAAACTAGTGGGAATTGTAGTCATGGAGCAAACTGGAAAGCAGTACTGGCGCACCAGTGAGCAGCTCCCATGGAGTGAAATCTTGCTGAGCATGGGGATATGTCAGCTAGTAAAAAAAAGTCTTCCCATCAAGTTATCTCTTTTGAGCCTTGGCATTTTATTGCTTTTACATTTCCAATAATGGTAACTTTATTTTTATTGTGACTGCATGTATTCAGTATTTCTAACAGCCATTTGTCACTCAAAATGGCCTAATTTTCATTAGAAAAGGGAATTGCTGAATTCCAACAGAAGCTGATGTAAAGCAAAATGGAATAGGATAGCCCATATTCACTTTTGTAGTGAAAGGTTGTTAATATACACATCAATAATTTTTCTTTTAATCATGAACCCTCAACGCAATTAAAACTCAGTCAGTACAAAACGATCAGGGCTGTTTGTCACATGAAAATAATGTGAATTGACTTTGGCTCAGCTCTATCTCTACTGTCAGTGGAACCTATCACATGAGGAATGAATCCTGATTAGGGATTTCAGAAGGTTTTATTCTGCCGTTACTTTGGATTTGAAACTATTCTTCATTTTGGTATTTTTAGGAATGTAAATAACAACACAGGATTTCATGGAAACTTCTAAGTTGGACTGTATTGCTTGAGAGATTGGTTTATATTGCTAAATCAATCCATCTGCCAGAGCAAGGCCAGAAATTACTAATGATGCCTTCATTGTATATCTATAATATCTTTAAATGTTTAAAACAAATTTTAGTGCATATGTAATCCAGAAGGAGCCAGCATACTAATGTATATGTGGAAAACAATACTTATGCTCTTTTTCACAGGTTTCAATAATCATGATCAGTTTCTCATTGGGTGTGTTCTGGTTACCTATCAGATTATTTCTATCTGTCCACATATGTATCTATCTATGCACACAAAATATATAAAAAATATATTTAGAGAGAGAAAACTTGGAAGAGAAATTGTTGTGCTTATGCCATTAAATTTAATTGAATGTTTTGGAATTAAATATTCTGTGGTTAAGCTACGCTACCTCAGAGCAAAATTTGTATTTTGGCAGATAGAAATTGTGTTATGTAAAACAGATTCTCAGTCTAAATGCAATCTTTGTACAGCTCATGCAATGCTCTTTTCAAGTTGGGCAAATCAAACTAACTCATAAAAGGGTTATAGATATAAATATAGATACAGTTATAAATAAATAGATTGATGAAGAAAATAAGAAAAAAAATTACATATATTAAAAATAGCTCCTCAGGTCTGCTCTCTGTGTATTATGGCTTCTAAAGAAGGTAGCTGCAAAAAAAAAATTCAGAGACTTCTTTAAGGCATATTCCATGATTCTTTTATCCCAGGCCCCCTGATCTCTGTAAAATTAAGCAGGGTCTTATCAAAGATGTTCTATTCACTTTAAAGATTCTTACATTCTTTTGCAGGTGCTCCTAACATGACATAACCTCAGGCATTTGTGGAAACTTCTGTTTTGAGGGGATTCTGGAAGTCATCTCTATGCCAAGTTTTCAAACTGTACCTAGTAAGTACAGGATTGCTTTACAGAACAGTGAAATGTGATTTCTTTCCCATAAATGTTTAGGCAGCGATACCAAACGAAGGTAGCTGCAAGGAAATTAAAGATTGGTTTTTTTGGGGAGGTTTAATTTGGTTTGAAAATTTAGGATAGGAAAAAGTATTTGAGGATGAAAAGCTTTTGAGGATGAAATATTTCCTTGGAATTTGGGTACATTGATGTTAGCATTTCTGCGTGGGTCAGTGCTGTGCTTTTAAGGACTCCCTTGCTTGCCACCAGCTACCACGTGCTGGTTCACATCAGAGGCACCACAAACTGGATTCTTTTAGGATGTCATTAAGCCAGGAGACGCAAATATAATACACTCCAAGCCACCAACTGGCAAATCAATTCACACTCGAATATTCCTTTGAATGCGTAAATAAGTTCATGTTGAGCATGTACAAGTCCTTTCTATGTTTGTTTTTACAAATATTTGAACAACTGTGCCTCATTAGCTAGAACAGTACCAGAGCCTCCATCACAAACTCACTTGAATGAATATGCATGAAATCACCATTAGTTTTGCATTTAGAGTAATTATTCTGCACACATATTTAACCAGCAAATAGACAGCAAAGAAACCACTCATCTCATTTCCTTGAGCTCAAGTGAGAAAGGTATTTCAGGCCTGATTTTCTGCTGCTTTGCATCTTCTATGTTTCTGCAAAACGAGTGTGAAACATTATCCATTCTGTTTTGAAAACATTTCACAACAATGAACAATGCTGTTTCAGTAAGTAGTTATGTTATTCATCTGGCTGTATCTAATTCTTGCTTATGCTTAGAATGTAAACTTTTGAGAGAAGGGACATACCATACTGGTACCATGCCGTGCAGAGTGGGATCTTGTTCAGTGTCTGGAACTCCTGTGCACTCTTGCAATGTTACAGTGTAGTTTTGCAATGCTCAAGATGTGAGAGATTCAGTTATCTCACATGTAGAATGTTGTACATTATAGAGGATTTATGTAATCAAACTATATGTTCGTATAAGGGTCAAGAGAATTCTGTCAATCGAGCAAAGGTGAATCAGAGATCTTAATTCCATGAGCAGAAAGAAAGGCAAAATACACTGAATAAGACAGGAGTTGGGAAGTATTACCTATGTTCTTGTAAATACATATAAAGCGACATAATGATCATGTCATACCATGACCAAAAATGGAGATTTTAGTATGGGAAGCATTATTTTCTGCTCTGTTCCTTCCTCCTCTCCTTCTTCAGCCCTGCTCCTTTGTTCTTTGCCATTCAGTGTTTTGGTTCAAGTTAATTAAAGATTCCTGTTGCAGCCTCCTGGAGTGAAATTCTGGCAGTATGCCCAGTGCTGCCATAGTCGTATGTAAGCAGCCCCTTAAGTGAGCTCCATAATGTCTCTAAGAAACTATACAAAGAGGAAGAAAGAAACTGAATCCAGATGGAATGGGAAATCAGATATTTCTTCCATTTGTGTTGAAATCTGTGAAGACTGCCCCATAGGTTGAAAGAGAAGACAATTCACATACTCTGCAGTCTCAGGGAAAAGCATGTTTTCTCCCTACCCCTCCACCCTCCATTGAAGAGGGATCTGTGAGAAAGCTTACAGTGAGACTGCAAACTCAGTAATGCAAAACATGTTTTCCCAACTCTGCTTTACCCTGCTAGCTATAGAAAGGTGTTGGATAGACCTGTCAGGGGAATACAAAAAATAAAACAAAGGAATCAAAAGAACGACTGAGGCAGACAAAGACTTTTCCTAATGACAGGGTTATGAGAGAATTTGATATCCAAACCAACAATCTGACACACAATGCATAGTGAAAAGAGGACTTAAGACATTTTAAACGCCCAACAGAAGAATAAACATGTCTAACACACTGAGCAATAACCATATCCTGAACTGCTTGTTGTTAAAAGGCACATTAAAAAGATTACAAAAATGTATAGTACATAGCAATTTCTTGGCTCTCACATGCATCACAAAAATCAGAAATATCCGTGGAGGAGTACAGGCATGGCATATTTTGTGTTTGTGAGTCTCTGTCAACTGCAGTGCTTGGTTCTTAAAACATAGCACTACACTCGGTTGGTAGTTACTGAATTACTGGATTAACAACAGTGTCATCAGAAATCATAAGTGCTGATATTTGCAAGTACACTTTATACATAAATTACAATTTGCTTCATGGCAGATTTGTGGTCACCAGGGATATTCTGGAATATGGTGGGGCAAACAAATAAAACTTGGATCTATCTGCAGTATTGCTTGGTTTCTCTATGCATTTTATTTTATTATCAACAATGTTAATTTGTTGCTCTCTGATGGCCTGTTTAGTTTTTCGGGGTTTTTGTTGCTCACGAGTGGGAGGTACATAGAGATTAAACTTTGCCCAGGGCCGTTATGGGAAAGAAGTGTTAACAGTTGATTTCTATGTCGAAGAACTAATTTTTAACTTTAAAATATCGGAGGAAATTAAAGATTGGTTTTTTTGAACAACCTGTTGCATCTCAAGAGGTACCCGTTTGAGGTGCAGACTTTGGGCAGAGGTTATTATTCAAGGTTTTAGCTGACAGTTTAGCGCAATACTTCAGGTGAAATGAACCCGATAATTGCAGTGCAGATTTCCCCAAATAGCAGGTTGACTGAAATAGCTCTGGTACCCTGTGACTAATTGGATGTTTTGTTACCAATTTTTTTTTCCTTAAGAAACAAAAATGGTCCAAAACACTGTCCAAGTGAAAGGGGTAGTAGATGTGTGCTGATATGTGTGTTTCTTGCCCTTTCAAACCTTTGAAGCCAGGCTGAGGTCAAATTACTCAAGCAGAACAGCTCTGTTGACAAACATGTGGTCTTCAAACAGCAATCCCAGTATGAGAGGTGCTGCTAATTTAAAATAACAGAGGGGAAGGGAGAAAAAAAAAAGTTTAAAAAAAAAAAAAGAGAGGGAAAACCAGCACCAGTCTACACGAAATCCAACCCAACTGCCACCATCCCTGCTAGCCTCCCTTTGTGAGCTTGCCTTCCCCACCGCGTGAATCAGCCATGGTTGGGGTTAAATGGGTAGCTTTTGTCTCCTCACAATGGCCGAGAGTGACAGGTTGAGCTAAATGATTTACTGGTGGAGATGATTTGAAGGACAGAGCCCGGCAGCCTTGGGAACACACGCACAAGAAAAGGACAGTAGCGAATCAGCCTCTCCTCCCCCTCCCGCTTTCATGGTTTTGACTGAAAGATCACAGAGTGAGACTCTGACGAACACAAGGACTATTGAGAAGCTATTTTTATTACTTATCCATGGCAGCCTTGCTTTGCTGAGAACAGACCTGAGGTTAATTAACCTTACTTTTTTCTTTTTTTCCCTTTTTTCTTTTTTTTTTTAATTTTTAAAGTTGTTGTTTTTCATATTGGGGATGTGAGCCTGTAAGCTGGCAGGGTCACATGCCATGGGCAAAGGGAAAGTCTCTGTGTGAGATTTGAACACAAGAAAGCTCAGCAAACTCGTCCCTAGCCAAAACAAAGCTTTCCACAGAGCGAGGCAGTGCAGTGGGGCCGCAGTGGAGGCAGCTGCTCGGAGCGGAGCCGTACCAGCTGTTGTCAATTGGAATGTGCTAGAAGCACGGCTCCTCCGCCCCACCACGCTGCCCTGGCGGCGGCGGCACCCAGTACTAATATGGATCCCAGATTGTTTCCTGAACACTGTTTGATCTGGCTGTGTGGGCAGGAATGAGCTTGTTTGTCGGGATGCAGGACGTACAGGAGCGCCGGCGCGCTGCGTTCAGCCTGTCTTCCCCAGGGCAGGCCAGGCCCGCAGGGACACGATGGTGAGCTGGCCATGGGCCTCAGCCCTGACGCAGGGCATGGCAGCGCCAGGACTCTTCTCTGCCCGAGGTGCGGGCACTGGGGTGCTCGAGAAACACGGCTGAGGAGTGAAGGGGCACAACACAGAGCAGCTGGGAAGCCTGGTTGGCCACCACGCTCCCCACCACCCATGTAGGCACCCGTGGGTCCTGCGTGTGGCTGAGCAGCCCAGCAGGCCCAGATGCCATCACCAGGGAGCTCACCCTGGCCCCTGGACTCTGCTGGCTCCGCAGGACTCCAAGGCAGCAGAGATGCCTCTGTAAAGGGCAGCAGAGGTGGCAACACTCCCGCCTCCCAGTTAGGGAGCGTGACGCTTCCTTCAGCAGTTTCGCTCTGCGAATTTGTGAGGAGAAGTATAAATTTTTCTCAATAAGAGAAGGAAATTTTCAGACAGTTGCTGTGATTTAGTCTGAAAAGGCCCAGAAGGTAGTCCACAGACAATGTGAAGGTTGGGTTTACGGATAAATCAGAACTCGTGTATTACTGATGTATTACCCAAAAGAGGTGACGCATTCTTTCTGTTCCATACTTTGCTTGGATTTGTGAGCTATTTGTGAGCTTCGTATGATTTGTGAGCTATTCCTCAAGTGCAGTGGAATGATATACCTTGTTGCAATTGTCAACCTGCAATTCTCATGCCAATATTCGGTTCTTAGAGAGAGATTGAAACAGCAAAAATTCTACGAGTCCTA
>VWYP01028661.1:187037-264123 GCA_013400435.1 Pycnonotus jocosus | reverse complement strand
TTTTTTTTTTTTTCCCAAGAAAGGAACCATCTTAGTACTCAGGACTCCTCATTTTTATACATCATGTTCCAGCAAGAGACAGAAACTTCTAAAGTGTGTGCTAAGATAAGCTTCATTTCCTCAGATGCCTTGCTTTTCTTTATCTTATTATATTTGGATTATTTTGTTATCCAAGAAATTACAATGTTATAAGGTTTTGATTTTCTTATTTCAAATCATCTAAGAGACCAGAAATTTGGGATCAAATTGGAAGATAGGAAGAAAATTTAAATTCTGATTATTCTCAAGCCTTTTCTCTAAGCTTCAATCTATTTAGCACTTGAAACTCAATCTTCAGATAAGGAACACCAGTTGATCTTTTTGTTGTTTCCCATTTGTTTTTGTGTAAGAAAGCCTATTGAGTTCCTTTTTCCATGAAATAGCTATAACAAAAAAAGATGAATTACGATCTTACTGTACTACTACTTGTAATCCCAGCTCAGATTTACACAGCTTTGCAATTGCAATGTTTTTTAAAAGCTTTGCAAGCTGTATATGTAAAAGGTTTTACATCTGTGCTAAAAAAAGCATCCATCTTAGGGTCAGGCAGAGGCTGCATGAAAAGTGTTTAGTTTTGTGTTGCAAAAAGGGTTAGAACAGGATGAAGCACTGCAATTGGAAATACAGACAGACACTGTTTGAGGAAGAAGGCTATTTTATCTATCTCAATATTTTCCATTTCCCTATCTTTTGTAGTATTTCATTAGAGAATCTGGTCTTTTGCACCAGTTTTGTGGTGATGTCTTCTACCTTCCAACATTAAACTTGTTGTTAAAGTAAATGAAAATTAAAAAGCCATCAAGGAAAATAAATACTGGAGTTACTGGTAGACAAACAGCAATATGCCATTTTCTGGCTTAAGCATTTGGCTTCCAGTCTGAGCATTTGTTTGCAGCCTTTTGGGTTCCTACTGCCACTTGGAAATATTCTCAGGATTGAGATGCCTGCCACAAAGACCTCGTGAGTGACAGCATAATATCAAAGATGTGTAGTTAATGGAGAATGAATATTGTAGTAATGGTATAAAGCTAAGAGACCATGTAACAGCACAGGTCTGAGTTTTAAACCAGACTCCACTTCTATTCATCTTTTACTGGCATTTCCAAACATGGTAGAGGTCATTTAAGACAACATAGTCAAAGACATGACAGACAGCACTCTACTGGTAAGAAAAGAATCTCAGCTACTCAGCACAAATATCAGATATGAATATTTTCTAATTGTTTCCAGAAACTGAATATCCAAAGCAATTCTTTATTTGGAATAAAATAATGAATCAAAGCAACATCAGAATATAACACGTGTGGTCTGCATACAGAAATTATTCCTGTATAGTTATATATGATAAATAGAGAAGATAATGATGGCAAGATACCAATATTTCTTGCTTTTTCCCGTTTCTGCATTGCATGACCAGAGGTCCTAGTTTACAAAGTAGGAGTGGAAAGAATTTCAGAATTTGCTTCTAACAATTGCTGTTACCATTTTTATCCTTATCTATTTATACTTTAATCATGCACAGTGGTCAGGAGTGGTACCTGACTGTGATGACAGTTTTATGATATATGAGATGACACACTTTTTGTTCCAAGAACCCTGTTGTCCCGTGATTAGAATAGGCATTGAGAAGTTTCAAAAATTGCTCTACTTTTAATTTTGTGAAAGATTTTTGATCCTCACTAAACTTTATTGTGTTTTAAATGATAGTAAATAACATTAATATTAATATATATTTATATATATGAGGATATATTTTTAATTAGTGTATTAATTATCTTGCTTCACCTGAGTATTATCTAAACAGTTTCCTGACCTGTTGGACTGAGTCCAAAAAATGGCCAAGGAGATTACCCAGAGGTCTGGAGCACCTTTCCTATGAAGTCAGGCTGAGATAGCCTGTTCAGGTTGTTCAGCTTGGAGAAATGAAGGCTTTGGGTTTGTTTTAAAACATCTTCCAGTACCTAAAGGGGTCCAGCTCAGTAAAAGGAGAGGGGCTTTTCACAGGGGCATCAAGTGATAGGACAAGAGGCTTCACACTGAAAGAGAGTAGATTGACACTGGGCTGCACAGCCTGCCCAGAGAAGCTGTGGATGCCCCATTCCTGGAAATGTTCAAGGGCAGGTTGGATGAGGCCTTGTGCACCCTGCTCTTCTGGAAGGTGTCCCTGCCCACAGAAGGAGGATTTCAAGGTCTCTTCCAACCCAAACCATTCTGTGACTCTGACTCCTTGCCATTGCCATGTACTTTGTGGGTAGGCTGAGGAATTATTTTGCTCTTTCTTCAGTCGCGGAGATGATGAGGCTGAACAGAGAAAGTAATCACTTTGTTGGAGGTTTAGTTACAAATTATGTAGGAAACTTTAAAAGCATTTGGTATTCATACCAGTCTGCTATACTACTGAATAATAATACTATTCATTCTCATGAAGAGGATAAATGCTTCAATAATGCTTAACGTTCAGTTTACAGTCATTATTCTGGAATGGGAATAACTCAGAAATACAATTATGAATCTACTGTGTCTGATGACAGCTTTAATTCCATTAATAGTGAACTTGGCCACTGTAAGAATTTCTTATTCTTACTTCTTTTTCTGCAGTCATATCTATAGACAGTGCACTTGACTCAATTTAAGTTATGAGCAATACATTATTCATATTGCTAACACTCTCTGCTCCGGAACTTTACTTGCAGACTTAATTTCATGGTTAGTGATTTCATTGTGAGAACAGTGAGGACAGATGGAAAAAAGACAGAATGCTTTCAGTTTGTTTGGATTTGAAGAGCATTGTGAAATATAAAGCAATGAAACTTGGCAAAGCCAGAGCTGCAAGTAGGAGATTACGAGCTCTGTCACTGCCTGCAAAGTTCTCATGTTTGATCACCTTTTTATTTTAGTGCAGAAAAGACAGGTTATACTATCAAACTAAAGAGATGCCACTAAATTATTATTAATTTTAATGAGTGCTCAGTATTTGCTCTTCATAAAACCCACAAACTTTGTAAAATAGAGGGTATGATCTCAAAAGATCATGTATTAATACCCCGTCTTCTGTCATTCAATCCCAAACCTCTGTCCCAAGTGCAAAATAACTAAATTTAGCTGACTACTAACTTTAGTTAATGGCATCTTTGGTCTAACTGCCAAGACCTGTCTTCCCTTCTTGTCTGATAAGCACAGCCTTTGAAATATTTTAAGGTAAAACTGTTAATAGAGCAAAGTGTGTCGCTGTGCCAAGTCTTATACACACAAACCTACCATTAGACAACCAAAACCAACTACAGCTGCCTGACAAAGAAGTAAATGCACAAATTTTAAATGCATTGTTAAATGTAAAGCTGAGGATATAGACCAATTAGATACAGTTATGGCATGATAATGACATTTTATAAACCTATTTTAGTAGATTTGTTTTTTAGAAAGCTACAATAATTACAATGCATCAATAAATTTTTAACAATGCTGGTCTTAGTAATAGTTTAAAACATGGAAAATTTGTTATAACTAATGACATTGGATTGTGTAGCTATTTAATTAAGAAAGAAAAAGCTGTCAACAGCCTTTGTGGAGTTTGTGTGGTAGGGAGGAGGAAATAATGAAAAAGCATCTAGAGTAGAAAACTGATTTATCGTGAAGAGGTCTGGTTTACATTTATGATTTAAAAGAGATTTCTCTGTGTGACATCAAACTATCTAACGGGAATTTATTTTAGACAGTGTAGAGATTGGGCTTATACGAAAACCATCTGCTCATTGGGGAATTGTATAGGAAGGTATCAGCCTCCTCTTGCATGGTTTCCATTGTGGTTTCCAGTTACTTTCCTCTGCACATTTCAGAATATCTGCACATTCAGAGGATTCTCAGCTGCATTAGCCTTTGACACGTGCCTTCAGAATGTGTTAATTAACCATTCTAAGGTCTAACATCCAAATCTACCTATTGGTCTGTGTATCTGCATCTAATCTATTCTTCGCTTTCCTTATCCGCCATACTGTTTTACAGATAAGATGATACAATAGGGTGATATCAGGGTGATGTGTACAAGGCAGACCTTAGGAGCAAGGACAAAAGGGAAAAGAAGGCCCATCCCCAGGCTGTGTACACAAATACCCACTGCCAAAGAAAAATCCAGGAGGAACTAGAGCTCTGCTTGGGGTTACCAAATAGCATCGTCCCTGGGGTTGTTGTGGTGGATTGCTGAAAGGTTGTTGTGGAGGGATACACAACATTCAGAACAAAGAGAATTGTGTTACAGACTGTCTCCCTAGGATGAGGGAGTAGATGAAGCCTTGTTTAAACAGCTCAGAAGTCTCTGTACCCAGACCCTAGTTCTATTGGAGAACTTTCTTTTCTCTGGTATCTGCTGGAAGGGCAACAATGTACGTGGTCAAGTACTATACAAAAGAGGGATGACACATAGCTGCATCTGCTATTCACTTAGCAAGACAGGACTAGTTGGTTTGTAACAATTGTTGATACCCTTGCTTACAGGCACCATGAAATAGGAGTTCAAGATCCTGAGGAAGGAGACCAGATTTAAGGTTGTTCTGGAAAATGGTAGATGGTACACCAGGAGAGGGAGCTTCAAAGAGGAAAGGACTCAGAATAAGTTTGCAGATCCTTAATGAGAGTATCCTCCAAGTATAGGAATGGTCCATCCCCATACACAGAAAAACAAGGACATGTAGCAGGACATCAGCTTGTCCAAGCAGAAAAGTCATGAAGGAGCTACAGTGCAAAAAGGAGACAAAGCTCAAATGGAAACAAGAGTAGTCTTTAGCATTGCATTAATGCTAAAAGGCTGAACAAGGAAAATGTTCATAAGATGGGTTAAAAAAGGATTGATTAATCAGGTTGTGAAGGAAGTAGACCAAGCTGGCTGTAAGCTGATGATGAGTACATCAGGCCTGCCCTGCCCTGACCTGTTTAGCATCTTTACCAAGGCCTTGCCAGAGGGGATGGAGTGCATGGTCACTGAGTTTGCAAATGACACCAGACTGAGTGGAGCAGTCAGTGAAACCTAGGGCAGAGCTGTGATCCAGAGAGACGGAGACAAATGGAGCGATGAGCCAACAGGAACCTTCTGAAACTCAGAAAGGACAAATGCTGAGTCCTGGAAACAAAGGAAGTCCGGCAGCACTACAGGCCATTGACTGACTCGCTGAGGAGCATCCCTGCAGGAGAGGACTTGAGGAGTTGGCTGGACATGAGCTGGCAGTGTGCTCTGGCAGCAAAGGAGACAAATAATGTTCTGGGCTGCATCATCAGGAACTCAGACAGTAGATCAAGGAAAGAGAAAGAAGTCCTCTACCTGGCATTGTGAGCCTTCATCTAAATACTAAGTGCAGTATGGAAAAGATGAAACCTCTGTCCTTGGAGGTTTTAAATCCCTGTCTGAGTAAAGCACCAAATAACCTGAACTGATCTTAAAGCTGAGGTTCTGAGTAGAAGCCTGGACTAGAGACCTCCTGAGGTCCCTTGCAGTTTAATTTTCCTCCAGTTCTTTGATTAAGAGGGACAGAAAAACAAGAGTTGGAAAGACAAAGGAGTGGGATCAGATCAGAAGAAATATGCCCTCACTTCATGATTCTGTCCCTTAACCTCTGCATCCTAAAAGAATAAGTGCAGAAGGTTTTCCCCGGCTAGGTGAGCACACAAGACAATCTCCTTGCAAAACAGCTGCCAACCTGAAACACCTCAGTATTGGCAAGGTCCCAGGAGCACAGGGAAGTTCTGCCACTATCCCCACACTACCAGAAGGGAAAGGTGTAGAAGATTTCCACCTAAGAAAAGTGTGAACAGTCATTTGGAAAGTATTTTTTAACTCAGAAATTTGCATATTAACCCCTTGATGACACTAAAACTGTCTTTCCTATAAAAGAAATTTGAAAGATTCCAAAATGCAATTTATTTTTAACACACTGTTTTATTTTGATCTTAAGGCTATCCCTGGCATTGTACTGTCTAACAGTTTTCTCTCAAATTGTCTCTTTCAATTTTGCTGAATAACTAACATGAACCCAGAGGCATCTGGCATAATTCTTCCAAATATAGCCTACTGATGGGGCGGGAGAAAGAGATGCAGCCTGTTATTATATCTCAGACATTTGGGAGACAAATTTTTGCATTTATTTAGCCCTGGAAAGTAAACAGTGAGAGGAATGAATAAGTGACATCTCAAATTTTTACAGAGGTAGGTTTTACCTAAGATTAGCAACTCTGTTGTTACCTCAGCCATATATCAGAGGATGAACTACGCCTTGTTTAAAAATGTATTTTCTAGAGCCTTAAGTTCAAGGGCATAAAATGAAATAGAAAAAGAATATCAGAAGTTAATGTTTGGCCAGCCATTTGATGTTATGAACAATATAGTTGCTTATAAGTCAGCTGGGTATTTATAGCAATTTCCCCAGTGAGAAGGGCTATTGATTAATGCTACTATTAAAACCATCCAATAACTGTAATAATAGCTTTCATTTTTTAACAGTGTCTTTGATCCTAAAGGGGCAGCTCGTTTACTGCCTGTTTTCCAATTAAGAAGGGCACTCATGTTTTATGGCCTTCATCCTATTCATTCTGGTTACTGGAGAAGGAATTAACCTGTAGCTCTGAAAAACCTAAAACTATTTTCCCTTTCTGTATTCCCTCTTCATTTCAGGGTCTCTACAGGCTCTCCACACAGAGTGCTGTAGGCTGACTCTGTTTATCTCCTGTCATTGATATGGTATGACATGGTATTATGTCTCCTAATGTTTGCATTATGTTAAATCCTTTTATATTAAGATCTCCAGACAAGTAATCATATTCCATTGTACTCTATGCTGTGTAGAGACTTATCAGAAAAGGCAGTCCACAGCCCAGAGAGTCTGCAGTCTAAACCAGACAGGGCAAAAGAAACAGACATTTGATCCAGTGAGGGTCTCACATATGGAGTAGACCGTAAACAACTTACCAAATTTGTTTGGGAAGACCGTGGAAGGATAGAGAACAAAAAATTTCTGGGCTTAATTCTGCTTTTACACAGAATTAATTTGGAAAACTTTGTTTCTGTACTTGGGTCATAAACAAGAGAAAGTAAAGCGTTGGGCTAGACTCCTCAAATGTCAGGATCATCTGAAGTTTATAAATGTTTAGCCTTAGGGAAGATTATTCTAGATTATAGCAATCAATTTAGTAAATTGATTGTAAACTGGTAATCCAAAGATTTTAGTCTGATTTGAATTTTCTCTCTAAATAGTATTTTCTTTCCAGGCTGAAGTCTATCTAGAAAATATAAAATTTTTTGGGGGAATAGCTTTTCAAATTAAGTGGTATTTTTTACCTTTTTTAGATTGTTCAGTAAGAGTTTTTGAAAATTATGAACAAAGAATGACATGCCAAGCTTTATTGCATGCCTCACACAGAGGAGAAGCTCCTTGTGGAAATGTCTCAGCTTCCCATCCTGCAGTACCAGGGAGATGTGGTAGGTCACAGAGGGATGGAAACAGGGACACCCCTACAGACTTCACTGCACCCCAAGAAAAGCCTCAAAATTTTTTCTTGAAATCAGCATTATGACTCTCAAAGCCTGAAAAAAGATGAAAATATTTCTACCATAGGCTAGGATCAGATCCCTATATAGATTAAATGTCCAGCGTCTTGACTGCTTACCCAGATACAGCCCACAGTACACCAGCTTCTCTTTGGAAATCATGTAGAGAAACTTGGGCTTTCTGCAGCTTTCTGGTGTTGGGCTGGAAGAGGAATATGAAAAAGAAAGAGACTCAAACTGAAATGAACAGCTTTTAAAATCAATTTCAAAATTTAATGAGTTTCTGATACTGAATTTCAACACAGTTATTGCTATTAATTCAAAACTCTTCCCAGTGATGCATGTCAAGGTGAGACACCTCTAAGCTGTGTTC
This sequence comes from Pycnonotus jocosus, assembly GCA_013400435.1. Classification (NCBI taxonomy): domain Eukaryota; kingdom Metazoa; phylum Chordata; class Aves; order Passeriformes; family Pycnonotidae; genus Pycnonotus; species Pycnonotus jocosus. Next base: position 256,180 of record VWYP01028661.1, on the reverse strand, counting down.
AGGGGAAAAAAAGTTTATGCTGGCCAGTGTTTTTTCTATTATCTTGGCCTTTCAGGTACCAAGTTGTACCTTCTCAAATATTCATGAGAAATATGTGCTTGTCTATATGTATATATTGACACTGTAGTGGACTTTCTTTTAATACTTGCCCCATCTGAATGAAAACAACCTTAAGCCTTAAGAATTCTTTAATTCTTTGAAAGTGGAGGGGTTTATAAATCCACAGTTGGAGCAAGAAATGCAAACCTTAAAAGACAGATTATGTTTCCAAAACATGAGGACAAGTATGACCTTCATGTAAAACTATGTGTTTTAGCCTATTGGTAAAAGTGGTACATGAGGGGATTATTTATGTTTAGGTGTGTAAATAAATGTTAAGCCTTTGGACACCCCACTTATATTTCCAGCAGAGCCTGCCACCAGTCTTTTATTTCTCTTATGGTTTCAGGATATTAAAGCCACAAGAACATAGCTAAATTGGATGTTGAAACGCAGAAGTGTCTGTAGCACCTCTCACCTTCACATCCAGGAGGTCTGGTTTAAAAATGTGCTTGACCTAAATATAATGATAGTTCCATGACACTCTGGTTTGTTTCTCCAGACCAAACCACTGCTCTGTATAAAGGTAGGAGAACTGAGTCCTTGATATTTTATCTATCTGATTATGAGACGACTTTAATCCTGTACTGATCATGACAAAAGACTGGAAATAATTCTAGGGAAATTGACTACATTTGTAAAAATACTTTTTTTTTTGTTTATTTGGCTGCAGAAGGAGTAGAACTGTGTCAGTTGTACAATGATACTCTTGGTAGATTTTGCAGAGGTAAAATATTTCTGAAATAATTGAAGGTGAGATGTGAAGAAAATAAATAATCAAAAAGCCATGCTCTTTAAAGCCCTTCACTTTCTGAAATATTGTTCCATTACTTCAAAGCTAGAATAACAACAAAAAGTCTCAGGTTATTAAGTCCTCTGAAATAACCATAACCAATCATAGACAATCTTTATTTTAGTATCTTCTGTGATTAATATTCTTTTATACATGGAATAAATAAAACTAGTCTGTATATATATCTATAATCTTTGTACTTTGCCTGTAAGCTGCCTGCGTAGTTGAAAGAGCTGTTCTTTTGGCAGGAGCTTCAATCCTGCGCTATATCCTGCACAGTACTCTCTCGTAGTTCAAGTTAAGGCAGAGCGCCATAAAAATTCCACCTATTTCTCCTGTGCAGTTGTATGTGATAACATACAAGCACTCAGATGTTTGGTATCCATCCTTTTGCATAATACTCCACTAATTCATCCAGCAATTAGGAGTTTTGTGCTTTCTTCAAACAAGGAATTCTTGAACCCATATCTGTCACATTCGTGAAGTGCTCAGGCCATGAGGTGTTCTGGTTAACTTGCTCTCCACCCTTTCTCTTGAAGTGCATCCAAAAACTCCACCTTATTGGGCCAGAAAGAGTGTAGCCAAGAAAAACCTGACTCTAGTTTCAGGTCCAGACATTTGGTTAGAAAAGGAAGAAAACCAGAGATGCCAGACTCTCCTTCCTAACATCTATGGATATTATATAACTGTTAAAAGAGCCTTGGGAGAAGAGTAAAGAAACACGATGTCTGTTATTATTAAACAACCTCCTGAGAAGATGGCTAAATATGTATTGTCTTTTTCTGCTTGTAGTAGCCCTGAGAAGTATAGATTCAACTACTCTCCATCTGTATTTTCTCAAGTCTACAGGTAAAATCATTGCAGCATTCATTGCTCTCCTCATTATTTTAGAATTAGCATTTGATTCCTGTTTAAGGGCTTTTGAACATGTTCCCATGCACTCTGTTGTGAGGCAGATCATCACCTTGCAGCTATTGTACATTTCTACAACAGTTCTCCAGGGCTTTTTATTAAGGAAATGCAAGAACACTCATGTTTTATCCTGACAACACCAAATATGATGGAATGCCAAAGGTTAAAATAAGAGGTAGGAGAAACAAATGTGTAAGAATTTTGTAGTTATCAGAGTGCTCCCAGGTATTCACTGGGATAGAAGTGCTGCATACTGTTCAGACAAGAAATTAAATATAATCTTTATGCTGACAGAAAGACATGCTAAATAAATAAGAAATATTAAAAATTAATTATGAAATCAAGGTATAGAAGATGACTTGCCTCAGATAAAAAAAAAAAAAAACCCAAACCAAAAACAGAGTCAGCAAGACTCTCATACTTCTGGTGCCCAGCTCATGCTCAGCATGACATGCATATCATATTTCTGCACCTGGATATATCTTCTGTTCAAGATACTAAAATTCCTGAAAGCTCTGCTTAGACAAAGTCTACCCTTTCATGCAGTTAGGCAGGCTATTAATGTTGTGCCTTGAGAACGGTGCTTCATAGCCCTCCTGGTTCCACTGATGTGCCTTTTTCAATGAGAAACACAGGCACTATTAAACCTAAAAAGAAGTTAGAGAATTTAAACATAAAAATTAATGAAAATTTCTGTTCATGGGAGAATTTTGAGTGGCTGGCAGCAAACAAAATAACTGGTGGTTTCAATTTCTGACATCTTTAGATCTTTAGAATGGACTTTCATAGGGATTATATATATACTTAGAATACAGGCTATATATATACATACATATATAGATGTGTATATATTATATGGATGTGTATTTACACATTGACACATTCTGTTCTTCATAACTGAACAATATTCCCACTGAATAGCTGAGAATTTGGCTCTGTTTGAGAATAACATTCTCTATGGAAGAAGTTAAATCCTGTCTGAAGTACAGAATATCTTGGACCTCTTTCAGCTTTACTGTATAAGCAATTAATAATTCAAGATTCAGAAAATAGAAACAAAGAAGAGGAAGCTCACCAAACATGGCTTTTCTGGAGAAACACAGAGGAAAAAAATCTCCCTAATGAATTCCTAACATTGAAAGATGATGGAAATTATTGACCTTTCAGTGGTCAGGATTGTGGTTAGACTATATTGTATATGATATGATCTCTTAGTGGGACATCTTTTTAAGGGTCAGCTGCTCAAAGGAAATGTTAATGTTTGCCGTCATGTACAAAAGAGCTCTGCAAAACTTCAGCCAACTGGAAACCCTTGTCAGTTGGAAGTTTAATTAGATTAATTTGGCTTAATTATGTATAGTAATTAATAGCAGTTAAACAGAGGCTAACTAATGTACTTTAAATCCATATTCTCAAAATTATTCTGAGCCTATTCTATGCTATATGTATATTTGAGTACTCTCCATTTCCATCAAATATTTCCATTGAATATATTAATATTACCACACTTTCTAGAGAATATATTACTATTACTACATTATGCCAAAACTTGTCTCCTCTAGCATGTGAAATATGATGTGTCAACAGTTGACTTCAGATTTTGAACCAAAATAAACAGTTGCTATAGCAGTGGTTACATCACAGCTCATTTGACATACTCTGATTCAGAACAATTATAGATGAGGTTTTAAACAATTTTGTCACCTGTGTAGTAAGAGCAGGGGAGGACATATTCCTGAAAACTTGAAAATTACAGCTTTCTTGCTGACACATGGTTTGAAACTGAATTTTGGAATGACAAGATTTTCTGCACTAGTCTCAAACAGCGCTGAGAAAAAAAATCAGACATAAAGAAAGATTCAGAGACATTTAAGGCATATAATTAACTTTTCTAAGCTGTTCATTACAGCTATGTGAAAATACAGTTCTTCTCAATTCCACAGTACATGTATGAGCTCTTCCTAGATGGTTGCTACATATAGATCATGACTTTGAAGCAACTGAATGCAAACAAATGTACTGTAATCTTTTGACATGCTTTTTATTTTGCTCTGCAGCTTTGACTGGCATCAGTTTTCTCTCTGGATGAGGCTTAGGTAGAACTTACTGGAAAAACTTCTACATTTTGCCAAAAGGTGGTTTAAGACCAGAATCTTTACTAACACATGAGTAAACTAACTAGCTGCTTTATCAAACTAGTGATGGGATCTGGACCATAACATAGAATACAGTGCTGTACTCCTGTCAGAAGCTTTTGCACTTTTTGTCTTCACTTTTCCCATGGTTTTTAAATCTAAGTTTTATTGGTAGAAACCTGGCATTAAAAACTTTAAATTTACACAGGCAACAATTCACAAAAGAAGCTGCCTGTGTGGGGACAGACAACACTTGACAGAGCTGTCTGTCAAGAATTTCTGAGGATTTTTGCACAAGTGAGGGAGATGAGGCTTTAACTTTTACTTCTGAGATGTACTTAAGGTCATCAAGGAGTTGAGGGACTCTGTAGGACTAAACAAGACTTTGCAGTTTTCACACAGTTGAGGGGTATTCATTCAATGCAAACACTGTCAAAACCTCACATCTTCAATTATTTTTCTTTCTATAATATATTCAATTTTATAAATTGAAAAAAATAACAAGATTTTTCCATTTTCTTTTATTTCCATTTAAAATTAAATTAAAATTTACTTGTCTGGAAAAATGCATGACAATATAAATAAAATATGGCAGAATAGAGTGCAAGAAGTGAAGGTATCAAGCTCTCATGAGTAGATGAAAATCCATGTTTTCTACCCTTTCAAGTTCTTATTTGGTTGATTCGTTCCTGTTCCTTGAAAAAAGTTCTTACAACATGACTATGAAACAGATCAATGTATTCAAGTCACAGGAAATAACAGAAAGAAAAGAGATTGAATGTGATTTGCTGGCTGAAAGAGCTATTTCTCTACCACCCCTGCCTAGATGTCTTACCTTCTGCCCATCCTAATTAAATTAAGAGTAGTACTAGAAATGTCTCAAGTTACTGCAATTGCTGCAGCAAAAGGGGAGGAAGATGATAGAAAAGTACATACCCCTGACCTGTGTGGGACTGCTCCAAAATAAATCAATTACATGTTATAAAAATAACTGTTACCTACTCTACCCTGTAGTGGTGATAGCTACGTGGGAAGAGATGCCATCTTTTATAAAGTGCCTTTGACCTATTCACCTGGACCCAGATCAGTAATCCATCTGGCCTGGGACAATTTCTAACACTCCCAATCTGTCAACAGTTCCAAACAGCTGCCATTTCCAAAATAAAGCCAGCCTTTCAAACAAATGTCATCTCCTTTCCCTCAAGATGTGGCATTATTCTTCTCTTTGCTCTTCCTCTCATAAATTTCACTGATGTGATGGGAGATCTGTAACTGGTCCTTGAAAAGGTGACTGAAGAGGTGGCAGATCCAGTAGCTGATAAACATCTTAACCTGAAATGATAAAAGATAATTCACACTCATGCTCTGGGACTTGTGATTCTAAAGAAATATGGGCTTAAGTTCTGCCTCAAAAATAGAATGAAACATTATACTAAAAAGGGAAAAAGGGTACATAAAATCTACTTTTGACTTTTTTTGCAGGATATTTTTGTTTTCATCTTTATGACAATTCTGTGGAATGACATTCTATCTTTATTATAACACTGCAGTCAGTGGAAATGAAATTAAATTTATATGTGAGGAGAAGTGATGACAGGGGACTGTTTGAATAAGGAGGAGACACGACAGTCACATTTGGTCCCATTTACTGTAAATTCCCACCCACAAAATTTCTGTAATTTTTAACACAGCCAGCAGTCTTTACCTGTTTGTAAACCAAATCATCCATAGGTGTGGTGTAAAAGGAGACTGTGTGAAGGTGGACTTCTTTCACAGAGCAGATTTATATGTATGAAACACTGCTTCCATCTGGTTGAGCTCCTCCAGTACTTTTGCCTTGAAGTGGGAGAGAGCTCTTGCAGCTTTTAAAATGCTATAATTAGCTTCAGTACAGCTCTCTGCTGTCACTGCCAAACTGTTTTTCTACGTGGAACAAACGAGTTCAAATCCTTCTGTGTCATGGTCCCCTGTGCAGCTCAGATGTGCATCACAGTGTCCACAACAATGCTGGACATCTCATGTTTTTATATCTGCCTAGAACATGCAGTTACAGAGGATAAATATATGTATATTCAGCATAGGAGCTTAAACTCTATGAAGTCTCAATAGCAAAAATAAATATTAGATTTTTTTCACTAAGCAGATTGTCTGGCATTTTCAGCTTGAGGTAAACTTGTTAACCAGTTGCAGAGAGACAAAGCAGCACTACTAAGAAAAGGGTTTAAGATATAAGAAAAAGTATTAAAATTATTTTCTTTGCATTCCTGACAAAAATTATGCTAGCAACTAAGTGATGGTTGGAAGTGGGGTTTTACTTGTATTTATTTTTCTGTTACTTGGATTATAATGAGTTCCCAATGAGTGCCAGTGATATTTTTCTGTAACCAAAGAAACACAGCTAGTTATAAAGGCGAATGCTGCAATAGCATATTAACTACCATGAACTTAATCAGGTGTGTTTAAATGGTGGATTTTGCATTTGTGCTTCCTCATAAGGCATCCTATATGGAACTCTTGTTGGAGCCAATTCTACCTACTTCTCCAATTAATTCAGAAGACTCTGCAAGTACTCTGCACTACTGGGCCTGTTTAATAAGAGCATAAGCCTACAGCCTTTGAAAGTGAAAAAAAAATAATTAAAAAAGGAATTATATAGATCTGGCCTATTTATATAAAATCACATAAATTTATGATGCAAATCAATAACATTGATTACAAAGACCCTGTAGCACTCAATGGAAAATACAGAAGTTTTGAACACTCCTACAGAATTTAACAGATAAGGCTGTGTTTGGTGGGCAGCATGTAGGAACCTTTAAAAGAAACTATGCAAAACATCTTTTATGTCAAGTCTACAAATATTTTATACTACTTTGATGGGCACTGTGTTAGGTTTTATTATAAATAGGGCAGTTTAATTAATTTTATCAGGTATTTTCATGCCCAGGAGATACTATCTAGTGTCTTTTTTAAAAACAGACTTTCCACTGAAGCAAACAACAAAGACTTCAAGACTTCCTGGGAAACAATCTTTTCTCTTAAAGAGAAATTGGTGATATCATTTATTCCCCATCAAGTCTTTTCTAACTTGTGAAATTTTTTAATAGAGCTGTTTAGAAAATCCACTCCATACAATGCAGTTATTTTGTGGGTATGCACTTTATCTCATTGTATTTATCTAACTAGCTGTGGATAAGAAAACATGGGGGTGTTTTATCATTTCTCTGAGCACTAGTGAATGGAGTTTTTCCATTACAGAGCCTATTTTACTGTATTAAAAACAAGAATTCATTATCAGTCAGATACTTGAGTCCTGAGATGTCCCAGTTTCAGAAAGGTTTTGTTTATGCTCAAAGCCTTGGCAACTGGATAATCTGTCATTGAGTGGGAAATACATTAATTTATATGGAAGAGTGAAACCAGAAATAGTGAAAACTTGTTACTGATTCTTTATACAACAACTATGACAAAATAAAACCTTTTGATAGAACCCTTAGGTGTTAAAATTGATATTCTATCAGCTGCAAGAGAAACAGGCAAATTCTTCCTGGCTAAAGTATCCCAGGGCTTCAAAAATATGGAAACTAATATTGTTCCCTATCTGATTTGATAAAGTGGATAGAAGTTGTTTTTCTCAAGCAACTGTATCAAAATTTCAGAAGCAGTGATGATTGTCCACAATTTGAAAAGATTTTTATGTCCAAGTGTTCAATGAAACACACCAATACGTGACTGAATTTTCAGAATTCAGTGGCACCCAAGAATACTTCTGAAACTTTATTCTACTATTAATTCCAGAGCTGAGACTATGGGGATTCCTAAGGAACTGGCCACTGGAATTTCTAATGTGTAATAATCCTACATTCCCCCTTCCCCAAAAAAAGTAAGGCTGTAAAATGAATTAACAATAAGGTATGGCAGCAGTAGCCCAAATGCAAGAAGAATTAGGGTCAAAATGGAAATGACTTTACCTTGGAAGCTTCTTAGGTGACAAGAATAAAGAGCTGAAAAAACCAGTGACACAATTTTTACACCTCTCTAAAAATATAAGCACAGTCACTGCAGCTTCATGGTGAAAACTTCATAATACCACAAAACCAAGACCGCCTACCCGGCCACCCATTTTAACCTCTGGACAGAACTGAGGCATGATTGATAGACACCAACTATGGAAATATTTCACAGGGGGCAGAAAAGTAAGGTTTTCCATGGGGCTTATTGTTTTCACAGAGTATATTGGCTCTGTAAATAGTTCTGGTTAAAGTAAATGCAGAGGATGCTCTGCAGCTATTTATCCCTGTGCTGTAACTGAGAGGCTGCTGGCTGGGCTCACAGGGCTGCCACATGTGCCACACGCAAGGAAACCCCAAGGTGCACTGTACATCAGAAACACAGTTCTCACGTAAGAAAAGCCTTTCTGAGGGAAAAGGCAGCTCACTGAGCTCCCCATTCACACTTCAGCCTCTGGAGTTGAGATTGGAACACAGTTTTGGACAAAGGCAGTTTGGGTTTTGGTGATGTTAAGAGGATGCCAGTACCTTGGAAGTGAGCAAACCCAAATCTGCAGTCAGTCAGAGCCATTATCTGGAAGATTTTGACACGGGGTCCCTTTTATTTGAAGCATGGATAGGATTATGAAAAGGACATGTTGGTGTTTGCTAACCACAACAGAACTGCCCTGTTTGAAACCACAAAAACTAATGATACTGTAAAAATTTGGGGGGGTCTTTATGGAAAATAATGGAAAAGAGGTCCTTCTTTTAATTCTGTTCTATGATTAGTTACTGTTTCATGCCTTTTTTTTTAAAAAAAAAACAACACATCCTCAGGAGACACCCAGCCACCCACTCACAATTCTATGCAGTTTTAAACCACAGTTTATTTTCTGTTAGCACAGCAGCACCTCAGTGCTGTGTGAGAACTCAAGGCTTTATGCATTAGTGGTGCAAACAGAAAGCCCATTTAGAATTTGCCACGGCTCATATTGTCTAATCTTTTTCTCCCCAGCGTTAGATCTACCGAAGCATCTGTAAGTCTGCCCTGCTAAATAAAAGCGCCTGACTTTTAGAATGAAAGCAGCTCTTGTAAATTCTGTGTTTGCAACATGTCATATGGTACAGCTTGGTCAGGATATTTTTGAAGTTAAATAGTGTTTAGAGAAGTTCCAAAACAAAAATCAATCCAAGAAAAAAATTCCAGATAGAAGATTTCTGGTTTGCAAAATGTTGAAATGCTGTCAGCCCTGCTTCTTTTTGAGCAAGGCTGATCTATAAAAAATGGCTTTGTCTGTACAGCTCTAACAAATGGAATTAATTTAATTTTCTTTTTCAGATGAAATAATTACTTTTGTACAGACATGGAGGTATGGTGTTGCCTTATTTAAAGAACAATCAGTCCATTTTGGGAAGGATAAATATTTATGTGCTAACTTGTTGGTGCACAAGGGCTCACAACCCCAAACCCCTTGTCCATGGAGGAAAATTCCCTGAGCACTGGATTACACACTGAAATACCTCTAGTTCAAAGCAGGCTACTTGAACATGTAACTACAACCTTGTTCCAGGTGTGCCACATGTCAGCACAGGCTTTAGAAAGCCAAAAATCTTCAGAGAGGCTGCTTTGATCTGTCTACTCCTCAAGTACAACACCAAGCTAAACTAAATGCAAACATCCTAGTTTAGCATGTTTAATCAGTTTGGGAATGTGGCATTCCCTGAAAGCAGAGGTACAGCCTTCTGATTAACCTCTTGTATAAGCACAGGACAAACTATTTGTGTCCAAATTCCCCAGACAGACCACAACTCACACAGACTTCTCGTCTCTCCTCTGGTGGGGATCTTGGGAGTTTCCATTTGTCTGAGGAAGGTTTGTTTATCACACATGTGACCCTGGTTCTGCTTCACCTGAGTCTCATGACTCTTTTTAGGCTGTAATCATCAAGGTCTCATTTTTCCTTAAAATAGGAAAACAAATTTCTAGATTTTGTGAATATAGAAAAAATTTGAAAGTGTGGCATTACCCCCTAAAATGCAGAATCCAGAAGTCAAATAAAATGTTCTCCTCCTCTTTTTGCTTCAGGTTCTTTCCTTTTTTTGTCAGTTTCTTCCTTTGGTATTGTTTTATTCTACAGAGAAGGTGGAGGCATGGGAATTAACTCACACTTTTAATAATCTATTTTTTGTTCTTTGGGGCTGAAATTGATCTTTTGCCCACTTTCTGACTATAAGGGTTATGCTGATCTCATCACACCTGAATTGGCAACTAGTCTCCAAATAGCACCAGCTACCACCTCCTTCACAAAAGCAATTTAAGATCTGTATGCCATGGTCTCTCTGAACCAAAGACAGATCCAAGGGAACTCTTTCCTTGTAGTGTTTATGGCAGTCCTGAAATAAAGGCTGGGATAAGATCCTAAGAGGAGACCCAACCTGACTGACAGTCTGGGTAGCATTCAGGGAATCAGTGGAATTTACAGTGCAGGTATCAAACCAACCATTTGCCTCTCATTATTCTGAGAGGGGTGCAGAGGGCTTCCTTTTTCCCCTCGTAAGTGCCCTGCAGCCTGAAGGTAAGGGTTCAATGCTGGACAACCAAGACATTTCTTGTTTAATTGTTAGTTCCTTGCTGGTGTAATTTTAGATGTGAGTAATTGTTTTTCTCCCCCTCTTTTATTATTTTTTTTTTCTTGCATCAGTGGAAACAAAATATCAGAAGTATGGGAATATTGGAGCAAGTGGAAAGAGTGAAAACAACTGTTTTCCTGGAATATAATATTTTGCCATGGGGGTCAGAAACAGATGAAGCTAAACAATGACAGAAGAGAGTGCCTTTAAACATTTTTTTCTGGTTCCATTTTGAGCCATAAAATATTCAAAGCTACTAATTTTACCATTAAAATAATTATTTTTCTTCTGGACAATTAGATTAAGATTTAAGCTACTGGTGTATGTCTAGTTTCTTTTTATACTTTCCATTTTTTTAGAAAATATTTTTGTGCTGTCAGTTTATTCAGTGCCCATTTTACTATGGCTCATATTGCTCAAGAGTGGTTGCAAAAGAGTTTGTCTTTTGTAAAAAGACAAAGAAATGACTGCTTGTAGCTATCAGGAACAATGTGAAGAACTGAGAAGGGAACTTGCTGATCTGTATTTAACCATACTATTTTGAAAAACACATTTCAAGAAAGAGTTGTTTGCACAGTTTACTAAGAACAAGAAATTCTACAATTAAAATCCCTTCAAATAAAAGAAGTCCCACTCAGAGAGCCCACTGGAAATTTTCATTTGAGCTTACCCAAGAAAAATCACTTTAAAATTATTGAAAATACCAGACTCTTGAATTTCAGGTTCAAGATATTTCTTTAGCAAAGGGCTTTTTTTTTTTTTTTTTAACAAAGTTCCATTTCTTAAGTTAAAGATTTGTTTACTGAAGAGAAGAATTCCTTGTAAGTGTCTCAAAGAAGTCACTTTTGAATGGAGGAAAAAGGCATGAATACGTCTGAAATGCAGGTCCACTAGTTTAGTTTTGTATGAAGTGTTAGCTTTAAGAATTACTTCTGATTAATTTCAAGGACTAATAAGTAAGCCTCACATATTTCAAGTTAAATATATGATCAAGTGTTCTGCTGAATCTGACAGGCTGTACTCAGCAGATACAGAAAAGATTTTTAAACTTTTTTCCCTTAGAATAAATGTAAAACACAATGAACAGATGCATTTACAAATCCATTTATGTTTGATCTTATTGTTAATGCAAAACTTTTATATATTGACCAGATAAAAAGTTTGATGGGTTTTTTAGTTGTTTTTTTGGGGGGGTTGGTGGTTGGTGGTTTTTTTGGCTTTTTGTTTTTGGAGTCAGGAGGATGGAGAACACAGTTTTTCATTCAGAAATCTCCATTTGTAATTCTCACATATGAAAATGCAGTACTTGAAGATTTAGCACTTTGGATGACAGGAACTTTTTGTCTAACTTTGTCAGACATGAAATGAAATTTTCCAGACTGTTTGATTCCTACAATTGTTTAGGCAACCCAAAATGGCCTTCATGCTTCAATTTTACAGAGCAGTCAGGAAATTTGTTGTTTTCCTTTGTCCAACATTCCTCTGCATCTGGAAAGTCTGCTTTTGAATATTAGGAACTTGATGCTATTTAATGGTGTTAATACTTTAATATTTTTGGATCTTTTTCAGGTAGTTCAAACCTTGCGAACACACAGTTTTTCCCTCTTACAAATAAACTTCAGTTGACTCACCTTCTCTGACTTCAGTATGTCATTGAAATAAACATTACACAAAAGCACTACATTTTATATGTGCTACCACACTACCAATAGAGTGAAGACAATTTGTGCTGCTCTGAACTGCAGAGTAGTAACCAAGTTTAACATTTAACAACCTTTTTTTTCCCCTCAAAACATGAGCCCATGAGCAACAATAATGAATTTACAGTATGTTTTTTACAGACAATGTTTTTTTCCTTTCAAGATGTTTGCACCTGGCAAGTTACCCCAGTTGCCAGCCCATGAAAGTCACTGTCATGCTATGACAGAGCAGGTGTTTTATTTTGGCTGAGAAGAGCAAATTTCCAGCTGGACAACAGCTTGTAGCCCTTTACATATACTGGAAGATGTCACATAACAATGTTAAAAAAAAAAAAAAAAAAGTTACCTAAACTTTTTCTTGGTACCCACAAGTTACAGCAGCTCCTTTTGTTGGCTGGTACTCTATAGATTAAGACAAGAACATATGAGGTAATATTTCCCTGATATTTTTGAGACCTGAATAAGAAATTACCCGGGAGGAAAATGGTTCATGCAAAAATACTGTCACCTGTGCTGTCGCCCAGCAGCACTTGTTACACACCTGATCATCCTATCTGTAACGATAAAGGCACCCCAAGGCCACCTAAACTGAAACCCAGTGATCTTTATGTTCTCTTTTATACAAGTCAGTCCCTCTAGAAATTACTTTCCTTTCAACTTCTGCATTAGATTTGTGTGTTTTATTTTATACAGGGCTGGGTTCAACATGCTGAAACCTACAATAGTGCTTTATCTCTTTTCAGTCTCCTGTGGTTTGTGAGACCTCTTAAGCCCTTTCTATCTTTTTCACACACTTTCTTTGAGCCATTTACTTTGTGTAAGCTACTAATCTTATATTTTTTACATTTACAAAGCAGCCAAAGCTGCTCAGTCTCATTCCTCTTTCCATATACCTGCTTCTACTGATCCTTACTTGTCTCAGGAGAGCATCCTGCTCTCAGAAATTCTGTTTTTCCCCTAAAAAAGGACATAAACCCAACAGAGATTTTTTGAGAACTTCCCTTTCCTCTCTACTCAGTGGCGAGGCTGGGGCAAACTTCCTCTCTGCACTAAGGGGAACTGAGTGTGTACTTCTGCTTCCAGCCTTCCCCTCCTCCTGGTGCATTGGGTGCCTGCTCTAATGCCAGAAGATAAGTGGTGGTAAGGTTAAACAGTGGTTAGCAATGTGATAAAATTATTATGATGTTATAAGCCATATGGAGATGACAGCTAAGGGCCATTTGTCTTCACTATGCTTCTTCAGTGCCCAATTAAAAACAAAATTAAAAAAACATGCCCTGTCTCCTACTGCCACATAGATGCCATTATTTTCATTCATCCCTTATCGTTTTGCTGGGAATTCTTAAATGGTGTCTTCCTCAAAATACATATTATTTTGTGACACTCCCATCAAACCACAAGAGAACCATTGTAAAGGGCCAGAAAGAGGGAACCTTCCCCATGACCACCACAATGCCCTGGTAAAAGCCAGATGCTGGAGAGAACAATCAGAGGAATGAATGCACTGATTGCCAACCCCCCCAAACCCTCAGCTCACCTGCTTGCCACTCGTTGCTTGTATAAGTCGTTTTTCCATCTGTAGCCTATATGCAATCTAACTCAATAACAGATTTTTTGGTGCAGGAACCTCATTTACAGCTGGGATTTGAAAACCAGTAATTCTGTAAAACCACTTTCTTACTGAGAGGGACATAAAACAAAGCCTGTGATTTTTACAGAAGACTGAATATGTATCTTCTGGAAATCAGACTCTAAGAATCCATATTTTTTAGTCCCCCTGTCACTCAGACAAGCTTCTGGACAGGAGAAATTTTTCTCTTCTCTTTCAGGAGAAATATTGAAAACACAATTGAAGCAAAGACTTGCTAGGAATGGTCTGGATATAAACAATTCCACTGGTAGTTTTCACAGCAAGGCTTCTGTCTTTTTCTGTAAGAGGGTTGCAAGAACTCCCTCACAAATCCTTTCCTCAAATTTTTTACAATTTTTCACATTTTACAGAATGTCTCTAAGCCATGAAAATTTCATAAATAGCAACTCAAAAACTAGACATCATTACAAGAGGCTAAAAGGAATTCTGGAAATTATGACGTCACTAACAAATCTGATGCTAATCATGTGCAGTAACAAATGAAGATCTGAGAAGAAAACAAAGTGATGGATGAGAGTTTAATAACAGATACAAACAAAAATGGTTAAACAGTAACAATAAACCAAAAAAAACCCAAAATCCTCCAGCCCCCATCAAAAAAGAGGAAGCAGAGCTAAAACAATCTCTATTCAAAATTCTGTTCCACACCAAGTCTCAGTGGAGCCTTTGGGACTGTGGTCCCCATATTTCAGTCAGCTATGTGCTTCATGAAAAATTTAGATCTGACGATTCATGGAGTTCTTGAGTGTTTTTAGCACACTGGCTTTTGTTCTGGTGTTTGTGCTTTTGCCCAGCACCTCAGCAGTTGGATCCTCCCCTGGAGTCTTGAAAAAACTGGGTTTTTTTCCCTCCCTTTGTCCAACAGAATTTTGGCTTAAAAATCTCTCTCCAAAAGTTTCTGGAGGGTGCCTTGGGGAAATCTGGGATCAGAAGAACCTCTGAATATTCCTGTGGAAACTGTTCCATTTTGAATGAAATAATTGAATACTTGCTAAGCTGTTGGCCTTGAGGTTAGAGAACTTGCCTGGAAGGGGAGAAATGAATATTTCAGGCTGCTCTGATTCATAGTTCAGTATTTTATGTTAAACCAAGCAGCAAAAGGATCTCTAGCATTTTCCTTCCAAGTGAGCCTTACTTTAAAGTCCTATTCACACATTTCTTTGCTCGTTTTCTTATGTGCACCCAAACTTAGGTGAGGGGCATGAATGCAATATGACTGTAGAGAAACCTGCAATTTTGTGCTCAGCATTTCCTGTTGCCTGGCTTTGGTGCCTCTCTAGGCACTAGACTTTGTAAAGCTTATTCTTATGTGCCCAACCCTCCCCACACAGCCTTGGCACTTAATTAGAGTCTAGTGAATTGGGATATTTGGTAGTTACTTCTGTGCATTTCAATTCTAAATATTTTCTTATTCTTTATCAAATTCATATTCCACTAAAAAGAAATCCTTCTTCTAATTGTAGCAAGATAGAGAAAGCATTCTGCCATAACACTGAATATCTATGGATTGGAATTGGTGTCATACCTTCTACAGGACCTTAGCTGCATATAATTCTTTCCCTTGTCAATGTTTCTCAGTCTCATTGTTTGAGTGGATTCAAATTCAGGATGTAGAAAATCCATTTGCATTTTTTCCTGGGGTTTCCTGGTTACTGAAAAAACCTCCATACTATCATCTTCTACAAGAATTTTTCCAGAGGCAAAGAATTTGAGTGGACTTCTTCTAGTAAAACCACAATTGAGTTTTTCTTCTTTTATTTTTTTTTGCCCCAAAGGCAGGGAACCATTTATATTCTAAATGAGTTCACTGTATAAAGCCACTGAAGATTGTTGTCATGCTGTTTTTTATCCTCCAAGGTCTATAAGATGATAGGTTAATCTTTGATTTTTTTTTTTAAATGGATTATATTGCAGTGGATGGCACTGCTAAAGTTAACACTGTTGTTTTAGATGCAGGTTCATAATATGCAAAATACTGAGCACTAGATATCCTAAGTATCCAAAAGGTATGTTGGCTGCAAGAAGTCTCTACAAGTCTCTTCCTTTAAAAATTATTATTGTGGACAGGTAAAAGGACCATAGGTGTCTGCAAAATATTAAATTTGTACCTGTTTAACTCAGAAATGTCTCTGTAGAGTTATTTTAAACTTACTGAAAGAAAAAGAGGATATGAGTATGAATTAACATGTACTTCATTTAGCACCTCATGGCAATCTGATACTGAACAAACATTAGTTATCTAGGCTGAAAATAATTATTTAATCTTTTCATCCAGTACTACCTAGTTTATAGAGCTGCTTCCAGGTTGAGATGTTGCATTTAATTACAATGCAATAAGAAATTGCCTGTCATACATTAATTTTAATTGTCTTTCCCTGAAGCTGGTCTACCTTGCAGCTGTGTAGAGCCAAAGAGCTTGGGCAATTTGACTCTTGCCCTTGGATATCTGGAAAGTTTCTGCTTACCAAGAGTTTTGGTTCCCCCTCAAGCAGGGTGATAAATTCCTTGGGTGAAAACAACAATTATTATATCATCAGTGGGGTTCCCATGAGGGGTACATCTAGAATGCCACTAAGCTGAAAAATAAAGAACTTTGACTGAGAATGAAAGTGATGACTCACAACATATTCTGTACTGTTGCCTGTGTTACCCTGCTTACAAAATATTGATCAAAATTTCCAAAAGTAAAGTAAACATTTAAATGGTGTTCATACTGTGAAAACCAGTGAGCCCAATTTCTTCCCATCTTGAGAGCAGGGAAACAAAGAAAAATACAAAGGAGCAGGTCTAAGGACTCTAATATTCTAAGGACTCTTTTTACTTCTTTCTTGTTTCTCCAGTGATTCTTCCAGTCACCACTGACTTGTGCTTTGCAGAGCTGTGGTCTTGGAACTGGGCACTGCTAGCACTTAAAGGCTGATTTCCAGAGAAAGGGCTGGGCTTCATTTCACCTGGGAAAGAATGCAGTGACAGCCAGGATTTTAAAAACTCTTCAATAATAAGAGTTTTATTATAACTCTGTGACTCTGCTACGAGCTGCTAATTTCATGGGAAATTTATAACAAAGAAGAAAGAAGTGGTGGATGAGGAGGATGGGTGCAAGACCCAGAAGAAGGTTATACAGTATGTAGCTCCTAACAAGCTAGAGCCAGCTATATCTTAACCTATATTCAATGGCATTATAAAATTATCCTTTCTAAATGGGAAAAGTTCACTATAGGAAAAAAACCCCCACCACAGTCTCTTATTATGTTAAAGTATCTTTAAATTTCTAGCTGCTGCAGAAGAAATGGCATGGCAGGTTTGGAAGTTCAATGCATTGAACAGCCACAGAACAAAGCATTGTCCAAAACCAGAAAAAAAGCTGAAGCATGTGACAAGAATATTCAGCCACATCACTTTTTTCGCATCGTGTGTAAGTGAACATGAATCTTGGCACAAACCCAGCCAGCTGAGGGGAAAGGCTTTCACAGCTCTGCTCTAACCACCAATCTGTTATTTTCTTTTTTTTTTTTGGTAGGTTTGGGACATTTCGGTGTGCAAGCTGATCCATTCCTTAAGCATATATACATGCCACTTGAGGATTTAAGAGTCAGAGACATTGAGAGACTGTCCAGATCCCTCTTTTACAGTTCAAGAGACAACTCCAAGAGCCTGAAATACTACTGGGATTTGAAACTGTGTGTGCAAAATTTTCTATTTCTTCAGCTAGTTAAAGTGCTTTGTTTCTATAATTTCATATGCATTAAAAATAAATGTGTAGCAAGTAATATTTTAAACTAACTTTCTGTTATACTCTTGGCATCATCTCCAAACAGTCGTATGTCATAATGACATTCCATTTATTTAACTGCTTTTCTCATTAAAAACACTGCCCTGGTGGTACTGATTGCTCAGAGTTTGACTCTAGATTATACAGATCTGCATGAAGAGATGAAAACCTGGAGCAGAGCTGCAGCCCCAGAGAAGGGAACTGCCCTGTTATGAGTTTAACAGGTTGAGGAAAAATATGCATTGCCTGATGTACTTATTATCCAGGAAATTACTCATCACTGTCAGTGATTCTCACTGAAAATACCAAAATAATCCAAGAAACTGGGTCTTTCAACTAACAGTGCACCCAGTGCTATTAAAATGATCATACATGATTCTGCAAATTGAAGCATTTTTAAAATCAAAGACAAAAAGCGAAGTATTTTTCATTTCATTGATTTATCAGGAAAGTAGATTTTCTCAGTGCCCTGACTGGGTTTGTTACAACACATTACACTTTGAGATCCTAAATCCTTGGGTTTTTTTCTCTTCACAAAGCTGGCTTGAGCAAGGCTTTGTACTCTGAGGGCAGGCCCTTGAGCTAAGAAAGAGTGGAACAAAAAGTGTTATAGGGATTTCTTATACACCCAGTATGAGAAAGTCATTCATGTTTTAAACTCTCTTCTGGTTAAAATTTGGGGTTTGCCCTTGCAATGAAGATCTTGGGGAGCAACAAAAGTCAGTACCCTGGACTGTAAAAAAGCCTTTCCAGGGATTCTTCCCCACTTGTGCCAAAGGGCAGTGAGGATGTGAAGGCCCTGTGGTGCTCAGGAGTTCTCTGAAAGCCTGCAGAATAGCTCTGATGAAGAGCTCCAACCTGCACTGCTCTAGAAGGAGGGTCCCTAGGAGTGATTTTGGAGCACAAAACAGACACAGCCAAAGTGGTCCAAGGATGGCTTCCAGCTGGAAGGGCCCCTCCAGGATGTGCATGCAAGGTTTGTATCAGAGAAAAGTCACATGTAATCTTAGTTTCCAATCAGTACGTGGTGGCCCTGAGGCTCAGTGGGAGAAGAGGTGCTGCCAGGCTCCCAGACCACTCTGAGAGTGTCAAAATGGCACCTGCACTCTGTGGCCCTCTGCTGCATTTTGCAGGATGCACATCCCAAGGATGGTATGGCACTCTCAGCAGAGCATTTCTATCACACACAGCTGTGTGTCCTGTTTCTTGTTTTTGTGCCTCAGGAGGCTCTGCTGTGTTGCACAAGATGAGCTGTTAGGTGACACAAAGTCATGACTTCATGTATGCCCTGAGAAATCAATTGATATTAACACAAGGAAATGCAAGGGATTGCTCCAGAAATGGAGATTACAGGTTATTGCCTCATTTTCTAACTATTCTGTTGGTGGACTACTCAGTGCAAAGATCAGCGTTAAAACATGGTCCAGCAGGTTGTTATTTGTTCTCAGTGACCTGCAGACCAGGAAGACATGAATAACTCACTGAGATTGGAACTGTTTAATAATGCAAACACTCCAGTGATGTACCAGGTGCTGCCTGAAGGCATCAGCTTTCAGATGAGACCCTCAGCTCTTTATCTGAGCTCCAGTATTTTGTAGATAAATGATCACACTGCACTTTTGGGAAGAGCACAGGGACAACCCCAGGTTTCTAGCTAACATTCACTTTCTTAACACATCATATAGCATGCAGGGCTGTTACTGACTGAAGCTTGGCTGTTAATGTTTGCCTACACAGTCACTGTACTCACCAGCACCTAATTCATCTGAAAGTGGTCTTTAGGATTTTGAGAGAGATATTAAATAAAACTAAATTACATTTTTCCATTTTGTCTCCCATATAAATCTCTACAAACATAAAGCAATCCTGTGCATGCAGTTTGAGCACAAGCTTTGCTTCTCATTTGCTTTAAATGGGAGTTTTGCACATCCTTAGAAGCAGGATCATTTCTGCTTTGAATGTTAAAAACATATTCAAGGGGACTGAAAGTTTTGCAAAAAAATCAGCAGCTCAAGTCACAGGTGGAGTTCTCTTGCAGCACTTTCCTGAGGGAGTGTGTCTGTGTGTAAAGCAAAAGCCACGTGAGCAGCAGAGCTTCCCATGCCAGCATTTCCACCTCTATTTGTTATCACCAGATGCAAAAGTTATTTGTGCAAGCAGCAGTTAACTGGCAGTGGTTTAATTTTTCTGAGGCCTGTAGGCTGTTCTTTGCAGAATGCAATCTCACATTAGAACTTAATTATTTTAAGAGAAATAAAAGACCTTGACAGCAAGTTAAATATGAGCTCAGGGAACAAGAGGTCCCTGTCCAAGTTGCTTTCCTCTGCTGATTGATTATGGATTTGTCAAAAATCAGATTTAGTTTTTATATATTATGTGCATTATCCTTGTAATAGCTGACAGAATCTTTGAATACAAAGGCAAATGAAGAAGTTCCTGTCCAAAGTTCATAATTTGCTGAGAAAATTAATATATATTATTAAGGCCACCAAATGTCTGTGCAAAACTGCAGTGATGTACAGCGAGGAACAAGAGACTTGAGAAAAGAAGATGTGTGTTCAATATACCTAACCATTTATCATACAGAGGAATTAATTTTGTTATGCTGTGTTCCCTAACCCAGCCTTTCATTCTCCTGAACAAAACCGTAAGTCATGTAAATCGAACATAATAAAAACATATATAAAAATGTACAGAATAGACATTAACTGCAAATTTAACTTGTACAAAATTTTGTGTACAGATGGAATTTAACTTTTTTTTAATGTTGTATACATTTTTTTTTCCTAATAGAAATAACACACCCCCCCCAAAAACCCCAATGAAGTTAGGTACACTCAGTATTCAGATAGAACATCAGACTATCTCAGTTTTCAATGTGAAAATATATTGGTATGAGAGTGTCACTACTCATTATTTGCTTAAAAAATTTGCAAGTGGCAGAGCTGGTCAGAAAATAATGACAACTATCCCTGTAGTCTCTCAGGTTATTTTTGGGAGACACAAAATTTTGGAATCTAAAAACATATAAACAAGAGCAGAAACTTGCTGCAAATTTATTGATATTCCTGGAAAACAGGATATATGTGTATGTTATAAAATAGAAAGATTCAATATGTTATTGGATATAATATTGTAATTCTATGTACAAATAAATAGAAAACCTGAGAAGTTACTTATAGATGTTTCAAACTTTTCAACATAATGACTTGTTTTGTGAGAAATGTTCAAAGTAACAAAATTCTTTAAGAGATCAGAAAAGAACAAAGAGATTCTGCAGAAACAATGGACCAAATATATCTCAAGGATAACCCCACTGAGATCAGTGGAATTGCACTAGGGATATACTTGGCCCAGTGACTCCAGAAATGATGTTAATGAGAAACCTTAACACTACTGCTAGAGAAATCTCTATTTAAACCATGCTGTGGCAGTTCATGTGAAAAAGTAAATGGGACCTTCACATGAACTGCACAGCATGTGAGTGTGAATCAACAGGCTATAATAAATTGGTTTGGTTTCCTTCGTTGAGACTTAAGCAAATGTATTATATTGTAGAATTTGAGAAGTTATAGTGAAGGTTATGTATTATTCCATTCCATTCCAAAAAGCCTGATTAGATTGAAAAAAGGCCTCATGTTGAAAAATATATCATAGTTCCTACAAAAGCGAGAAACTGTATCTTGGATTTAATGAGTGATAAATCCCTATTAAAAAATCCTTTTTTGTCTACAACTTAATCTGGTAGATATCAGTAAGCTCTGGATGAAGAAATATTTTCTAAGATGAAAGCCTCATATTTTTCAAAGGAAAGTAAACCTGAATAGGTTTCTACAAAGTTTTAATTTCTCATAGAGAGAAGCAATGATTTAAAAAGTGCAGAGGAATGTAGCATCTGACATCCTATGACATGATAAATCTTGAAAATACTTAAACCCACAGAACTTGACCTAGCAGAGAAAGGGGTGACCCTTTCAACTGAAACTGCTGATGGTAAAAAAGGTAAGACAAGATCAAGATTATTTTTCATTTAGGGTAAAGTACTCACAAATAACAGAAGCTGAAAATGCCTGGATTGCTCTGGCCTGCCTCAGATTGAATGCCACTCTTACATAAAGCTGCTCACCAGCAGATTTGCAGGCATTCCACATTTGTTGTTCCTTGGGGTAAGTGAGGAAACTGAAATACGGAAAGATAAGATGGGCAGCATCCCTGAGTTGAGGAGTAATAATGGGGTCAGGATCTCACCACATCCACTGATGTGAGATGCAGAATCCCCACACCAGATCATCTACATAAAATATGACTGACCCCTCAAGCTCTTTTCTGTTTGAGGATGCCAGCATCCTTCAGTCTCCACCAAAGAGCAATAACTTGTTTCCTAATCTAGTGTCTGCTTGCAGTGAAGTGCTCAAACTTTTCAAAAATAAAACAAAACAAAACAACCCAAAAGACCCTCAGCTTTCTGTGGTATGTGAGAGAGATCATAAATGTGATGCCTGTGTGCTGGACTGAACTCTCTGCACTGGGTTTGGTGACCCTGGACGTCACTTCCAGTCCTTCAACCCTACAAACTGTGATTTCATTCCAGAGGTCACTGCAGAAGAAATGCAGCATTTCACAGATTTTATCTAGCACATGCAAAATGATCATGTCTTGACATTTCAGCTGCTGAAAAGAACCAGTATTTACTACCTCACATGAAAAAGACCAGAAGGCTAAAATGAGTAACAAAGTAAAGCCATGATATGAGACAGATGAACTCATTTAGATAAAATAAGACAAGATTCAACCCTGATCTGAACTTCAAATTGAAGCAGTTAAAGCTGCCATGGAAGGAAGATTAAAAGTTAGTCAATTTATTTGTCTTTCAGTTCTCCTTTTTACTTGAGACTGCTATTGAAGAGCTGGCTAAGATTTAGGAGAGAGCAGCTCCTACTGCTGCTACAGCTTTCTGAGCCATACTGAGCCAGGTACTCAGCCTCTCATGCCTCACTTTCCAGTCACATCCTGGTGCTCCTGCTGCCTCTCCTTGCTGTCTGATGTATGTACTTTAAACACAAACTTTAGAACAAGAACTACTTTCTATTATGTGATTACACAGTGCCCGGGGTCCCTCTTCCAGCCACTGCACCCAATGTGTTTGCAGTACAAATGATGATGTTGATGGAAATATCTTCATCTCTGTGTCCCCCAGTGTCACTTAGATGAATAAATATTTTTGACAGAGACATACTGTTCATGTTCTATCTCTTAGGTTCAGCATTCTGGCTATAACTCATGTGAATTTAAAAAGCAGAAAGAAAAGAGACAGAAATTTTGAACACAGTTTTGCCTGGACTATATAAGCCCTGTAGTATTACCATGCCTTCATTCAAAAGTTAGAATCAAGCAAAGGCATTAACTACATTTTAATCCATACTTTATGGCAAGAAATTGTCATTCTGCTATGTGCCATTTCCCTGTACTTTGTTGCAAAAATGCTCTGGATTTTTGCAGGAATCCTTTGGGTTAAAAATGTCCCACAAATTATAATGGAAAATATTTTATAGGATAAAATGGTACACAATTCAGCATGGTCCCACTCATAATTTGTTCTAAAATTATTCATCAATATTAATTTATCTATCTGGATTTCATAAATAGCTCAAACACCCCCAACCGAGCATAAAAATAACTAATGTTTGATGGAAACTGTCTTTTGGGTCCTTTAACTGCTGTTTCTAAACTGGCCATTTCCATCCTCTTTTGGGTTGCAAAGCATAGCACAGAAAGGAGTCAGCAAAACACCTCAGTGACTCCTACAAGTCTTTGTTTGTGGAACAATCTTTAACCAAAACCAGTAATCCTTGCTATAGCTAAGGAAATTTGGAAAAGTGAAGTTTAGACCACTCATCAGTGGATTTCTTCAAAGGAAGAAAATACTAATTCAAGTTTCTCAGTATTTCTGTTGGGGCCTGAGGGATGTCTTCATCTTTCCTTTCCACTGCCAGTGCCCCATTTGGTCTTTCACCTTCAAGACACTTAAAGAAATCCTTGCTTTTATTAATTCTCATCTAATTCAACAGATAATAATCTGGTCAAAAGACATAATAATGTTTCTGAGATTATTCTGGATTCCAGATTGGAAGAAGCCTCTAATATTGAGTCCAGCCTTTAACCATACATAACTTAGTCCATCTGGAAATCAGCCTGGATACCACTATAAAAAATTCAGTGCTTGGAGCATCGTCGAAACTGGGCAGATAAGGCACAGAAGAGCCATTGTACTTAGAACTTTGGATGAGCAAAATATGATCTAATAACATTCATTACATGCTCACATGACATAAATATACCAGACAGTTATATTTTTCAGCGTACTACAAGTGAAAAAAACCAAAACAATAAAAACAACCAAAAAACAAACAAACCAGCAAGAAATACCTGTGCAAGCCCACTGGAACAAATATTGAAAAAGAATAGTGTTAAAGAGGAGAAAAAGGATAAATTGTGCAAGAAAAAAACTGGTATCTGATTCAAAGACCTTCCATAACTAATGTCTGCAATGTGACACAGTGTTGTCTCTGCTTGCCTGGGAAGTGTTTATAGATTTTCACAGGGTTTTTTTGCAGCTGTGTTGAACAATCTTTGAATGTTACCACAATCCAAATACAGGTAACTATTACAAGAACAAAACATTATGAATCATTCTCTAATTTTCTTCCAACCTGTGTAACAGTAACTGTGTTAATCATTTAAATGGTTTGCTGAATTTCCATCCTTTATGCAGCAGTATTTAGAATTGTTCCCATCACTGAGTTTATGTCATGCCAGCATTATATGGCCAAATACTAATTTGAAAACCTAGCAAAAATTAATATTAAGTGAATAGGTCAGTCACTATCATTCATGGAAAGCCAGGAAATATGTTAAGGCAACAGAATGTAGTTTGCCTTAACATTTAGGAAGAGAAGCATATAAATCACTGTCATGGCATCTGAGATATTACAAAACTGTCTCAGCTGTAACAGCAGGCTGCGGGGCAATACTTACTGATAATTTTAATTATTGCTTTTATGGGTATTCAACTTTGGTATTTCCATTTCCTTAAAACCCTTCCCCCAAAAGATTTAAACTACAAATTTCTGGTTTTATACAATAATTTCACCCTACCACTATTATTAGGATGTCAGCTCTCATTCTCAGTCAGTTCTTCAGTTTATAGGTATTTAGGGGCAAATTACACCTGCTCCCTATTACAAGTGTTTCTCTATTCATTTGAAAAGAACATTGAAATAAATTCAGTTTCTGTAGTGACAATAGGGAAAATATTTTCATTTCAGTTTCTGCTACAATCCATGCCTCTTTTTTTGTTTGTTTCCAATTTGTCAGGGGGGCATTCAATAATGTCCTGAAACTTCACGCACAAAAGAATAAAGGTTTCAGCCTCAGTGGACGTGGCAGAAGACTACAATAACCTCTAAAATTAGAGAGCAGCATCTTCAAAATGAAAAAAAAATGAATGTTGATAAAGAAGAAAAAAAAAATCAGAAACTCCAATTCAAAACAGAAGGCAACTTAATCTATTCTATCAATTCTGCAAAGAAAAAAATAAAGAAGAAATTTTTTAAAAATTCCTCACTTATTGCAAAGTGGATGAATTTGTACAGAAGCTCTGGAGATTATCTAGTCCAACCTCCTGCTAAAAGAAGAGTCAATGGGAACAGGTTACTCAAGACTGTGTCCAGTTGAATTCTGGATATCTCCAGGGATATCTCCACAATCTCACCAGGCAACTTTGTCTAGTGTTAGATCATGCTTGTAGTACAACTGTCTTTTACTTAAATTTTCTCAGTGGAATTTCCTGTGTTTCAGTTTGTGCCTTTTGCTTCTTTTCCTTTCAATGGATAGCACCAAGAAGAGTTTGTCTCCTCTACACCCTCCCTTAGCACACATTGATGAGATTCCCACCATGAGCCTCCTCTTCTCCAGGCTCAGCCGTCCCACCTCCCTCAGCCTCCCCTTGCATGTCAGATGCATCAGTTCCCTAATCATCTCCCTTTCCCCTTACTGGACTGCCTATGAAGATTTTTTTGCTCAAATTCACATTGTTTATGCATTTTTATACACCTGGTTTAAGGGGAATTCTGTAGGGAATGCCAGAATTTGATAGGCCTACACAGCATTAATGCAGTTCATGTAGTGTGTCTAATACTATTTTTAACTCATTTTGGGAGGTAGGGGCAGGATCTATTATGCATCCAGTCTACATATTTGTTTCCTCTTCATTCTTCAGTCTGTGGCTTGAGGCCCATTTTTAAACATTTATAATCAAATCCTGATCTGAAAAAAGAAATACATTTTTTTAATCTGACTTTCCAGTGTAACTTCTCACTAGTGTAAGAAGCTGTGCCACAAATGTTCACAGCACCCCTATGAGGCAAGGCAGCATCTCTACTCCCATCTCACAGACAGCCTCTGGCCTGAATTCTTAAAGAACTCTGCATTATTTGCACTTAAAATGTCCCCACTGACTTTGGTTGCAGCTGCCAGTGCTCAGCACATTTGAAAATCCAGGCTTCTAGGGCTACAGACTAGTTGGCTTGTCCAACACAATCAGGCTAATCATAAAGCACAATGTTTTTATCTAGTCAGATAACAGTGTGGAACAAGGGAAAATCCTATTCAATTGAATCTTTATGGTTACAGCTCCCCTGAATATCTGTCCTTTCCACGCTCCTTCATTTCTTAAGCACGCTATGAGACACACAGCATGTGGTAATGAAATATGAAATGCATGCATTTTACTGAGCAAATCTCTCACTTGAAATGTGAGGTCTTTGGTTTGAAAATAAACATGATTCAAGCTCAGCTGGGAAGTGTGTGCAGCTCTGACAGCCAGGTCCCACTCTCCTTGCTCAGTCAGCCTTTTGCATAGCATTACCCTGATCTTACACTTTCCCTGTGACAAGCTCCCAGAAGAAAGTGTGAAAAGAAAGATCACTTTCCACTACCCACAGGAAATGAAATGACCCTTCTGTTGTCAGCTGAATGATACCTGAGCTGTATGCCCTGCAGAAGCCAAGGCTAGTATGGACTTGTTCTCATTGAACAAACCCAAATATTGGAAGAACATTTAAACTGCAATGTAGGAGCTCCATGGGCTCCATCTGAACTTCTAGAGTTACTTCTGTTAGGTTCAAAATATTCAGACTTAAGACTGAGTTGCTGGATGATGCCACTGCAGGTTTTACCTCTGCCTGATAAAAAAGGGGGGAGTGTCTGTACGTGTGTGTGAGGCTGTCATGAGCTACAGTGCTTCCTAACCTTGGGGCATCTCAGGGTTCCAGTGGCCCTGTAGCACAGATCTGGAGAGGAGTTTGCATTATGGGCAGCCTTCACCCAGCTGTTTGCTGCTTCGAGTCATCATCCAGCATACTCCTTCCACTATCCCAGCAAAATGCACAGCTCTGGCCACATTGAGCTGTAGCCTGTTTGTCCAGCCCCATTCCCAATAAGTTTAGGAGGCAGAAACCCTCCCCATGGAGCACAGGAACTGTTGTTTGAGACTGCCTCTGTTCTCACAGTCACAGCTGAAATCCACACCAAAGTAACGCTTCCAACAAACCATCCTGGAGATGGGGCAAGAGGAAAGGGGTTTTCATGTTGCTCCATGGATGATATGCCTCAGACAGCATTTCTGTTTCTTCCCAGGCACATGGCAAAAGCCATCTCTGCCCTCATCTGTGCATTCCCTGTGCTGCTGTGCTCAAGTTATGCCTAGGGATGGCATATTAATAGCTTGTCCTTCTGTGTGTGTTTAATTTCTGAGGCTGATGACCCGAACATGATATGAGCACTGACAGCCATTATAATTGTATAAACTTGGGGAGAGGGGGAAATTAAATAATCATAACAAAACCAATTGTCAAGAATAATAAGATTTTCCTTTTAGTGCAATAATAGTGTCATTAATTATTAAAAGAGAAAAAATTACAAGGAATCATCAAGGCAAAAAGTAAATGAGCCTGGAAACTGCAATTCCTTCTTATATAGGAGTGCCCTCTGCAGTCTAGTTCCTGGGAGAGATGCTGTGCCCACTCACATGATGCTGTACCAGAGGACATCAGAAATAAGTTGGTCAAATCCAGTGCAGAAAGTCGGGATGTGCAGCCATAAATGAACCCCTGAAACATGAGGTTTACACTATTAAAAGACCATTCCCTAGACAAAATACTGGGACATGTCTGATGGGCAAGCTGAAAGACTTGTGTACACTTTAGAGATGGGTTTTCAGATGTGACTATTGCAGCTAAGAAGGCACAACTTTAATCATTGCTGCTTGGACATAAAGCAGTTTACTCTTTGTTTTCAAGCTTAGCAGGAACTGTAGAGTGATCTTCAGGAATGTTCTTCAAAGGGGACATTGTCTCTGTCCTTTCAGGATTTTAAGCTCTAAATCTGGTCACATGCTGCCATAATATTTTAATGTCATTCCTAGCTGGCAGGTAGCAACTTGCTTTTCATCAGTGCCTTATGGAAGTAACCCAAGCGTTAAGATGTGACCTCATTCCTAAACACACATTTCTCCATCAACTGCAAACTTTACAGGAGCATCATTTCTTCTTTTATGATACTTTACAAAAAAAATATTTTTCATTAAAAAAAAATTGTGTGGAAAAGAATATTTAATTGAAGAAGGAAAAAGTCCTAAGCCTCTAAAAGTTTATACTGCCTCCAATTACTTTTCATGCATGACTATGTGGCAGGGAACACTTCATTATACCAGGTCACCAACTTTGACATCTCTAACCTCACAATAATGGTCCTTTTTGTAATGTACCAAAATTGAAAATCAGTTTCGTTTATGTTCTCACTAGGTTCATGGCTATGGTGCCTAATATATTGCTGACTTATAGGTCAGCATTACTCCCTGGTGAGGAATATTAAATAGCCACAGCTTATATTAGAAGGGGTGAAAAGGTCCAGCTCCAGTCTGCTGTATAGTTCACATTCGTTAGTGCTTTAAAAATCCAGTAAGTTGCATAATGTTTCCACTTATCCATGAAATTGAGGCATGATTCATATCACAGGCATCTTTAAATGATTTGTAGTCCACTATTTAAGTATGTATTCCACATAAATAAATACTTCCTGAGTTTGTATACATGATTTGTGCTAGTCAGTATCATAAAAGAGGCACAATAGTGCCTGACCTTTATTACTGTGGCAAGAAGTTCCTACATCTAATGGAAAACCCCCAAGCAGCCAACAGGAATGGTGTAATACAAAGCACCTCTGTTTGGAAAAGGCATTTTTGGAGCTTATCAAAGTGTGAATGCTATTTCCCTCCATCAAAAACTTCTGTTCTTTCCACTCCCAGTACCCCTTGTGCCTTCTAAAAATTTCATTTTAGGGTTGTGTTGTTAAAATTAACATCAGCATGTGGGATACAGTGTTTGACTGCTTATAGCTGGGGTGCTCCTTGAACTTGCTTGTTCCTGAGCTCTATTTGTGAAACAAACTGAACTGGAGCTGCAGGCCTTGCTTTGCCAGTGAGCACTCCTGCCTTCAGTAACAAAACTGCTTTGGGGGCTTTCATTTAACAGAGTAACTTTGGGAAAGAGAACATAGTTATAGCTGTCTGGAAGGTGAAGGATGATAGTTGTTCAGAAAAAAACTGCATGTTTTTTCTCTCACCATGATACATCTCCAATGCCTGGTAAATTATTTGCAAGAAAACCAAAGATGCTAAGATTACAAGCTACACTCTCCACATTGCCCAGTTCTCTGTGCAATAGCCTGTGAGGATCCCCCAAGGGTTGTCTAAAGGCAGACTGAGGGCTGCCGAAGGGGATGAAGAAAGAACCATGCCTTCACCTCCAAGACACCCCCTCCAGCACAAAAACCTCATGGATTCCTTACTCAGAATGTGTGACAGCAGTAGGCTCATCATGCTTTCAGTATCATTACACTTTAAGATTAATGTGGTGTTTTAATCTCTAATGTGGGTGTGATCAGTTCTTTTAAAGTCATTGGGACTCACATAAGTAAAACACTATCAGATCACAACCTTTTAATTAGCACTGTGTTGTTATAAGCTTGGTAAAGGAATTACTGAGTGAAATGATACAAGCTGATTTATTTGAGTCAGATGAGACAGTGATCACAACAGACTGTTGGCCAATGTGCATGAATCTGTAGGAGTCCCAACTGAAGAAGAGAATAAGATATTTTTTAGTTTTAATTTCTCTGATGTCTTCTGAAAAGAAAAATACCTACACTCAAAGAAAAGGTACTTTCTGCAGAAAAAAATCCCCAAATCAACAACCAAACTCTTTGCATACTGTGTGTTTTTCTCTTTGAACAGTAAAATTTCTTCACTGTCCCTTAACTGTTTTTCTCTTGTTTCCACAAGGTAAAAACAGAAGCAAAAGACAACCCACATAGATAACTATTTTGTTTTATCATAATGATGGTGGACATTTTCAGCTTCTCTCAAAACACTGGAGTACTTGTTGGAGCTTATTATTTGAAAACCAGTGTTGTTTCACTGAAACAAACAGCTGAATTTGTCATATGGATATTTATATTGATATGAACTACATTATGTTCCTGAATTTTGATTCAATAAATATACTGTTTTGCTTTGCTGTCAATTCCTCTTTCTCCTCCTTTTCTTTTTCTGCTTTCAATCTGTTCTCCCTTTCCTCTGTTGCCGTGCAAAATTGCCTAAAGGACATCCAAGCCATTAATGTGCACGTGGGTCTCAACTGAGCAAAACAAGCTGCCGGGTGTGCAGACAGACTTTTCAGCTCAAACATCTCAACTAAATCTCCTCTGTGGCATCATGCAGGCCAATCCTGAAGTCTTGGAGCACGTTCCCCATGCAGTGTCCTGCACAATGACCTTGTTCACCACAGCTGGGCCCAACTGCACTTCCCCTACAGTCCAATTCCCTCACAACTTCTGGGTTGATGACACGCAGCTCTGGACTCACCTCTTTCATGGGAAAGTATTTAACTTTTCCCATGGAAAAAATTGCCACTTGGCCCAAGTATCCTACTTCCCTACACATCTGTCAAAATAATTTCCTTGAAAACCCATTTTCTTGGTCAGCAAGGTGAGAACACAGTCTTTTTTTTTCTCTTTTCTTTCCAAAACCTTATATCCAATACATGTCAACAGTCAGAAACAAGACAGAACAATGAACTCTACATGGGCACAGCAGTTGCCTATAAATGACACTTATACTGGTTCAGAATATATGACATGGCAGGCAGAAATGTTCAGATAAAACTATAAACAAACAATCAAAATCATTACTGCAATTTGAGAACCAGCTAGAGACTACTTGGACATAAATCACTTTGAGCAAAAACACAAAGGAAATATTTCTGAAATGTTGGCTAGCAGCCATCTTAAAAAAGGTCTTTTTTTTTTTTTTTTTCCTGACCATATGGAAAGGCATAACACTTCTGGCTAACATCTTTTTCTTTCCCTGAAGATCACAATATTTTCATTCAATACTGTGGTTTTTTCTGCACATTAGAATGTGTATTTATGAGAAAAATAACAGCTCAAATCCTCATTACTCTTCATGATTTCACAATTATAGCTGCTGTACATGACATTCCCAGCCACATTTCCACACTAATCTGCCAGTGGAGGAGTCCCCCACCACGACAGAGCCTGCTGAGTGTTCCTGTGAGGGTGTTTTGGGGAGGACATGGGCCTGGATAAGGGGCAGAACCAACTCCCAGAGGCCTTGGGTTTTGGGGACTGTGAGAAGGAGTGTTAAATGAAAGGCAGCCTATCGAACTGGGGGCCAAATTCCCTATCTGGCTTCAGTTTTGAGACCAAACTGTCCTGCACTGTGTGCACCAGGCCACTCACATGGCGAGGCTCAGATATGATTTGCTTCAAGGACTGCAGAGTGCTGCCATCCAACAAAAAGCTTTATGAAGCTCACAGTGGTGTTTTCTTCTGTCATCCTCAGGCACAACACAGCCTTTTGTAAAGGAGAAGCCTGGGTCTCCCACTGTGGTGGTCACTGGGTCAACCCGGGAAGCTCCAGGGAAAGAGAAGGGCAAGCAGGGATTGGTGAGGAGCAGGAGAGGGCAGTGTCTGGGTCACCCATGGCATGAGGGCATTGGACCTAAACTGTTCACATCACAGAGCAATTAGAAATGCCATTCAGTAGCTGCAAGGAGACTTTTCTGTGATTGTCACGCTTTTTTCTGCTCCCTGATACTTCAGAGGGAGAGAGGGCAAAGCTGCCTCCTCTCATCCACCCACTCTTACTGTGCAGGCAGGGACCTCCAGATGGGGCTATGCCCACTGGGGGATAAGATGGGACCCAGCACCCTTTGTCATTGAGGATGGCAGAGTTTCCTCTGACTTTCAGCTGAATATGGGCAGCCCTGCTCTGCCAGTAGCTTGCAGAAGGTGGAACTTCTGCCCTCACGTGTTCCAGTAACACACTCAGCACCCCACAGCACAGTGACGCAGAGCCCAAGAAAGGGCAGCATCCATGCATTTGTTGAAATTAATGATGCTCTACAAAAAAAGTCCCCATTCTAAGGTTGTGGGTATTCTTGACCTTTCTTTAAAGTGAGCTGCAATGCACACTGAACAATGCTCAGAGTCCTGCTGAGGCTTCAGTAACTTAATTATGCTTTATTCTTTCTAACCCACCCACACACATGCTTTACCAATTTAAACTTTTTATAGATCCTCCTAAAGTATTTTCTGCTGTGCTTTGCTCTTAACATCACACTTGTTTTTGTCACTCCAGTCCTTTTCTCAAGTAGGGGGTAGCTTCTTATGTCTGTGTAACATTGTGCAAGATGGCTTCCATGCCTTCGTGTGGAGCAGAATTAAAGGAAGAAGGAAGGAGAAACAGAAGAACTTTACCTTGTGCCACACCTCTGTCTGGCTCTTCTGTATAAAATACACAACACTGATTTAGGAGCTTTGCTACTTGCATGCCAATAAATTACTGGAAGCAGACATAAAAAAATGCAAATAGAATCCTACTTTAATAAGTGCTTATAACTTAAGGAAAATGTTACTAAGCACAACCAATGGTAATTGTACAATCAGATCCAGGCATACACTCCTGCAAGTGTAAAGACAGGGTCTTGCTTACAGATCAAGTTCATATTCTCTGTGTTGGACACAGTGATTAAATATATACTTTAGTATAATTAAGCAATATACGAGCATATTTCAAATGAAGGATCAAAAAAGCCATACCAACTTACCTTTCTAATCAGGAATAATTAGAAACATTTTGAGCTCTATTATTTTCATCTGTTAGACAATAGCTGATTCCAATGGGATCTGTATCACTGAAAGCCTGTGCAGTGTTTTGCAAGACAAAGTTCAGATCCATGCTAAGCTAATACATCCATTCATCTTGGAGAGCTTCTTCCCAGCTAAAATTCTCTTTTGTATTTAAGTAGTATCACAAATCCCTCATCAACTCAAAAACATATTCCCTAGAATAGCACTAAATTTCAGGACTAACAGCAAAACCTGGAGACTTGAAAATAAAATTATTGACTTGCATAGTTGATAAATGCCACCATCTTCCATAAGATTCTTATGCTGATTATAAAATTAAAGGAATTGGTTTCCTAGAAAAATGGAAAAGCTGTCTTACAGAAAAATGCTGTTCAGATCTAAAATACAAGAGTTGAATTCTATCTTCAAATCAAAATCATAAACTAATCAGATTTACATACAAAGAGAAACATGCAAAATGGATGAAGTTTTTCTATTAAGGAAAATCATTTCTGGCAGTTGCACCACTTGAGATAAGGGGCGATGGAGACATGACCAAATGTCTTGGCATCACTTGGTGTGAGCTTGGAGCTCTGCCTAACCACATTCCCAAAAGGATCAGAGCTGGCACCCTGTTTAATCTTTAGCTAATGCATACACTGGAGCTCAGGCTTCCCCTCTGTATTATGATGTTCCCAACACTAATGACTACTCTGCTTCAGTGTGGCACAGAAAGTGGGGAATATTTGGGAAGTCATATCCACCGGCAGAGTAGTGAACATATCTTCATTGGAAGTCATAGCAAGATGCTCATTTAGGCTGGTCATAATCATGCAGTAGGAAATCAGAGCCTGTGAACAGCTTGGGCACAAGAAATAAAACACAATCCACGTTCTCTCCACCTGCTGGCTTAAACCTGTTTTCATGGTACAGCAGCATTTTCAGCAGTGTACAAACCCATTTTCATTAGAGTTTACTGTACACTGAGCTGAAGAACATGACAGTGGATTCTGCTGGAGGTGGGCATTGAATGGAAGATATTAATATCCATTTCTGGTTCCGTGCAGGTTTATGGAATTCTGAAGTCCACCCGGGACCACACTGGGATGTGAGGAAGTCAAGCCTCAGAATTAGCTGTATGATACTAGATGGAATAATTTTTTCATACAGAGGGAAGGAAGATTGTTTTAGAAATTACATTGGTTTAGTCTCTACAAAACAGGAAAGACTTGCCTCAGGCAACTGAATGAAGCAGCAATTGCCATTTTTATTCTTTCTTTTCCCCGAGGGGATATAAGGCAATGAGTCAACTTTGATTTTTCCCTCAGTCTCACTGTCAGAGAGGCTGCCAAGTATATATTGGGTTCCCAAGGGCAAAAGCCCTTCAAGCAGATATTTCTGATACTTATCCCTGTAGCTAGTGCTGAAAATTAAAGACACATGATCAAACCCAAAACAACAGCATAGCTTTCCAAAGACAACCAGCTGCTTCACTGGGAACTGCCAGAGCAAACAATTAGGATTACAGCAAGGATATTCACACGACCTGCTTTCTCCAGAACAGTTTGGAATTCTCTGCCATGAGGAGACACAACTTTGATATTTCAGAAGAGTGATAAGAGTGATTATTCATCACTGGCTTTGTCCAGCTGGGGAGGTAAGGCTAAGTACCTTTTTGAAAGAGAAAACAGCTGAAGCCCGTTCAGTCAGCAGGGCAGTTCATGAAACATACATTGCCTGAGCACCAAACATGAATTAGACTCTAAATGGGAAGTCATCACTAAAGGCAAATTGTCAATCACTGTCCTCAAGTTAAGAGAGGCAGACCAGAGCGAGCTGTGCTCAGGGGTATCATTCCTGCAGTAAGACTGAGCACTGAACCTGTTACAGAAAGCAAACCATCTCCCATGCTAGCTTGTGAAAGAACTCCAAAATTGACATTACTAGAATTCCCAAGAGTGTACTATTTCTGCATATCATCTTTTCATCTTCCAATGCACTTGACTATACTGTTTTTCTTCCAGGGAATGTCGCTTTATCTCAGTGCTGGATGGTTATTGACTAAATCCTACAAAATTGAAATAACCACAGAGTTAAAAAAAAAATGCACAGTTCTTCACATATGTCAATGCCTTGGCAGAAATTGCAGAAAATGTTACAGGAACAAGAACAAAATTATTTGTTGGTCGCAGCTCCAAAATCCCATAAAAACTGTTGCCAGAGAAACACCATTCAGGCTGAAAAATATGAGATTTCTAAAATGCAGTACTTAAAAAGGCTAATAACAAATTAATTGTGTACCAGCTGCATAATCAGATGCTCAAATTCGTATGAAGTTTTTCACTAGGGATGACAAAGCATCAGGACATGAACCTTGTCTAAACCCCATCTAACTCTTGACCTAGACAGTGACCAAATTTTGTGAGGGCATGACTTTCTACACAATTTCTAAACTCCCTGGTTCTATCTGGGTTGAACACTTTCATGGAAATAATCCTTTCTGCAAAGCTGTTAAATGATCCTTGCTATTTCACTGAGTGCTACCCTGTCACCCAAGCTGTACTCAGTTCCACTGTCACATTCAGAAACCTGCCCAGTCCTTGGAAATGAAAAATCTATCTCAGATCTTATCAGAATGTTTTCACAGGGACCTAAATGCAAATAAGAAGAGTGTGAGTCACCAGAGGTTCAGCAAAAACAAGTTTTTAATTTATAGTCATTCAAATGTTGTCGGTTTGAAAAATTACCCAAGAGGTGAGTGCAACAGTATTTCCATTCTTTCAACAGAGTTAAAATACTAATCAAATTAGCTACGGGAGAGAAAGAGAGCAAAATTATAAAGGATGGGGAAAAAAGAGAAATTATCATATCTGTATTCATCTATTACTAATCATTAATTTTATAGATACAACTAGATGAATAAAGATGAAAAGAAGGCAAGGAGAAAAATACATTCTTGCACAAGACAAAACCAGACATCACTGAGGAGCTGATCTTCAGAGCTTTTCCCAGATAATTTTAAATGATTTCACATGAACTGCCCACATGTGAAACTGCCAACTTCACCTCCATTCAGTGTATATTTGAGCAAGGCTTTTACTGAAGTGGTTCTGATTTCTGATCAGAATCTTGTTTTGCTTTGCCCTTCTGCTAATAACATTTGGCACGCTGCTGAGCTGCTCTGAAAAATACAAATATTAAATTACTAATGGGAGGGGAACGAACAGTTCAACTGAACAACATAGATGCTTGAAAAAATTCTTCACAGAGGTTAGTGAGAAGGTATTATTTCTTAATTTAGTATTTTCAAGATAGCATCTCTTAAGATGAACTTCCTTAAATAGATATTTTGGCAATTTTTAAAACTCAACATAATACTAAACCGGGTATCTTTTCTGTTCTAGAGTAACACCTTCTGAGAAAGGGTGGAAAAACACATAACATTGTGTAAGGGACCTTTCCTGAGTTAAGCACTGTATTTGTGAGCAGACAGAGAATGATGGTTTCCAGTAAAGATTTCAGAAGCACTGAATCCTCTTTCAGAAAGCTGCTGAAACTTGGAGTTTTCCTGTGAATATATGGCACCCGTCTCAAAAATATAAACCCAAATAACTCAATCAAAAGCACAAAACCAACAATAAAAAGCCATTCAGCAGGAGGAAAACTGTTACTAGGATCTGTTTCTAGAAAATGAAAACCAGCTTTGCACTCTTCCTCTGCATGCTGAAGCATGCACTTTGGGTGCCTCTGTCTGAATGCACTGCATTCTGGCAACATGGCAAGAAGCCAATAAGATAAAACATCCCATGAGATCATATTTTGTAAATCAGAACTTTCCCAAAGAGTACTGGTAATGCAACAGATATAGAAATTAGTAAAAAAGATCAGCAATTTCCATCTTCAAAAGTTCAGCTTATCTTTAAACCTATTTACCATCATCTAATGTTATATGAAATTCATAAAAGTTATAAGTGCAATGGTTAAAACAGCACTGAAGAGCTGGACTGGATAATTAACCTGTTTAGGGACCTGGATGACTAATGCATTAGCTCTGAATGCAAATAAAAAGAGATAGAATTCTGCTGGTGTTATACAACCATAAATCTGGAACAACACTTCTGAGGCCCCTGGAAATTCTGAAGTGTTATAGGGATATAGCAGAGCTCAAAATCCATCCAAAACCACTGTAATGCCATAATTCCTTCCTAAACTACATGAGAATATATGTATTTACAGGCACAGGAATGGCAAGATTACAGAGAGAAATTCATAAAAAGAAGAAATTCTTTCAAAGGAAAAAAAAAAAACTCCACAGATATTCCAGCTTGAACTCTTTGGAGTTTTAAATATTAAAAACCAACCAATTTTTCATTTTCTCTCAAGTCGACAAGCAGGTTGTGCTCTTAAATTATCTTTGGATGCTGTACTCAAAGGCTGTAAACAATGAAACCTAATTAAATTGGTTTGAAAAATGCCTGGTGAAATACTTATGATTAAATTATTTCGTCTGTAGATTGGGGCAGCAAATTTCCCAGGGTTGTAAAAGCACCTACATTATAACCTGGATCAAAGTATTTGCCATGTAAAATGAGAAACAGGCCAGCACAAAACTGACAGAATTAATTCACAGTATACACTTTTCTATCATAATAAATGCTGCTTCTGTGCACTGAGCCATCAGTAATCTCAATTCTTTTTCCTGTAAGTACTACATCACTGGTTAGATCATTTTGTCCTTTCAGGGTTATTGTACTTTAATTTGCCTTGTGCTTCACACTTCCTCCTCAAGCTGCAGTTTAACAGATTTTTATGAAGATGCAACTACATTAAAAAAAAAAATATTGTTATGTCCTCATAGTAAAACCTCTTGGGCCAAAGATCTTTAATCTCCTGTTGGCTATATATATTAAAATTCACAGTTTCTGTACTGCTTCAGAGCATTGCTATGATATTTCAGTGTCACCATAAATAAATGTTCCTTCGTGGAAAATACTTAGTCAAGCTAATGGTTTCTTATTTTTTATTTAATCATCATTGTCACTGCAGAGCCTGAAATACATGATAAGGAAGTAGTAAAAATAACAACAGCAGTGTCTATCCATAGTGCACTGAAAACAGCCCTTCAGCTCCTGTGCAAAGAGCTTTGAGAGTGAAGCAAAAAACCCCAAACTTTGTGCCCCCTCCCTGCAAGGGGCTTTGAGAAGCCTGGTCTAGTGGAAGGTGTCCCCACACATGGCAGGGGCATTGGAACAAAGATGATCTTTAAGGTCCCTTCCAACAGAAATCGTTCTGTGATTTATTGAAATGTAGTTTTAACGTGACATATGCTACCTGCACAAGCCTGCACACAGGCTCACAAATCTCGCTTCAAAGATAACAACAGGCTGTGAGATACCACACCTGAATTGGCTGTTGCTTTCATGGCTTGGCAACCATTTGGTATGACCACTTGTACAAGCTCCTGCTGATTCTAAGACTTGCCAAAGAGATCCCCTCTTCTGCATGCAAGAGACTGTCCTGTTTAACACACCTTTAAAAGGCTCTGATTTACACCAGTTTTTGCCACTGTACAAGCACTAAATGTGCTTAATTCCATATAGGCTTGCACCCAGCCTGGGGACTCAGAGGTAACAGGTTAACATTAATTCACCTGCATGGTTCCTAACTTGGCATATGGAAAGGGCTATCTGAAAACCAGAGACTACAATCTAGATTTCACCATACCTTTCACTATTAGCCAGACACCTCTTTCTCTCCATATTGGTATGAACTGTACACATCAAACTTGTATTCTGCAAAGAAAAATCAAGGACCTCACTCCCCTGTTCATGCAGCAATCTACCCAGCTAGTCTTGAGCCTCCTCCACATTTTTGTTATTGGCTTTGTAGTTTGATCCTTATTGGGATCTAAATGCTCACTAAAGATGGCAAACTTTGTCTTGAAACTGGCAGAGCTGTTCTAATTTCTCCACTGGTTGTGCAGAAAAAAACACTCTGAGTGTTGCACAGAAGCTCAGTCGCTCTTTTAGATGAACTTCCTCTCTTGGCCATTTTCTTTAACTATATAGAGCAGCACTCAATGAGTGAATGAAAGAGGTGTAGGAAAACAGTTTGAAATTAATTAAGGCTTAAAGCCTAAAATCACATTAGAGATGATTTTCTGGATATGGATTCTGTTCTGTCCCTCTCCAGACAGGGTCCTTTCTCCTGACAGCAGTCTAGTACCCACTGACATGGACTATCTGCTCCAGTGATATTCTCCGCAGCTGAGGTGCCCAGTGATATTCCCCCAGCTAACTCCCACCAGGCCAGCTGCACAGAAGAGTTAAACTCTGTGAGAATCTGAGCATTTTTACAAAGGTCTGAGGATCCTCACACACTGGGTGAAGCCAGAGTCTCCTCTCCTGCAATGGCAATGGATTCTGAAGTTGCTCAGAGAAGGAAAGGACCAAAAGTATTAATCTAGGCTACCCAGGGAAGAAAGAGACTAGACTGAGAAGATGTCAGTCCCTCTCAAATTTTTAGATCAGATTGACTTTTGCAAACAATATATATTGAAAGTTCTCTCCCTTGCTGAAGCTTTAAAAACACGACATGAAAATGTCAAAGCAAGTAGATCAAACCTAAAATAAGAAAGAAAAGAACAAGCAATGTGAGTTTCTTTGAATCTGGTCAAAGCTGTAGGCTGCTTCACTGTTATCTAAATGGGATCAGATATTGTTGGTATAGCAATATGCAAAAAAATCAGATTGTTATACATGCACACAGTCCCTTTCACCAGTTACGATACTACAAATCACCATTTCCCCTCTATGACCTTTCTTAAACAATCAGCAATCTAAAAGAGGAACACAAGGAATTTTACACTAGATGAAGAAATAAAGAGGATTCATGCAAATGTTCATTCCCATGTTAAATAGAAAGGCACACCAGAGATGATACTGCTGAAAGTCTCCTTTGGTACTGTGACCTTTCTTGAGGAATTAAATTATTTATTTTACAAAAATAAATCCAAATGTAAGTGTCTTGAGATATCCAGAGGTGAAGCAAACTAGACCTTCTGACTTGAAAAGGTTAGAAATAAAAACCTGTCAATCAGTGCTATTATCTAACAATATGAGAACTGCTCTCTCATTTTTTTCTCTAATAAACTACTGGAGAACCAGATAAAAGAGCTATGAGGAAGGCACTTGGAAAAGTCACTTATAACCAAGAGAGAAACCCAAAGTTAGGTGTAATCCTGTGGACAAGGGCTCCCTCTGTGTAAGGACACTCCCTGTCACAGGACAGCAACAGTGCGCCACAGTGAAAGGTGCCAGCAGTGACAGGAAACACAAAAAACAAATTAGCTCTTTCCCCTTTCCACCAGCAAATCCATCTGGTAACAGCTGTTACCTATCCAGTTTACACAATCTCTACTCCAAAATCTTTGATGTCCAGAAGACTGGAAAATCTAAGCGTGTCTTGGGAAAGAGGATAACAAAAATATTGAGAAAGTAATAAAAATACAAACAATTCTCTTACTGCAATACTTGCTGAGAAATTTCTTCAGTTAGTTAGCAAACTCTGTTTAAACCAGTCATGAATGGAGGAAATTTACTATTCATGGCTGCAGAAATAAAAGTTTTAAAAAGGACTTGCTTCTTTCAGCAATCTTGAGAACAATGATATATTTTCATTTGCTTTCCTAGGGACAAATAGAAAATAAGAGCATTGAGGAAGCCTGGAGTTTACAGCCAAGGCACAGTTCAGCCCATCAACCCAAGGACTTGATTCGCTGTTACATCAGCCATAGCGGAATGACACTTGTGCAATGGAGGTTGTAATGAACTAAAAAGGTAAATTATGATATTTTTGGTTCTGCTACACAGCCAAACTGGCCAGGAACACCACAATCTGGGAGGTTAGGCACCAAAAGTGGAGCAGCTTGGCTGCTACCTGCCATGCCAGGACTTCCCAGCTGGGGAGGTCACATCCTGAGGGAGGCACACCAAGCCCGACCCCCACTGGCAACAACATAGCTGCTCTCTCTGGCTGCTGAAGGAATCTCTTTGGGATGTGCTACCCATGACACATGCCCCACAGTAGTGAAACGAGGAATGAGAGTCCTCTTGTGTCCCTTTTGCCCCAGACAAGAAGTTGCAGTGTTGCGCAAATCCACTCCGCTGGGAGCGTGCCGGCGGGATGTGGAGCACTGCCGCTGCTCCCGCTGGGTCTGGTGGGCTGCCCAGGGCTGTGCTCAGCCAGGGTCTGGAGCAGAGAAAGAAATGGCAGCACCTTCTGGGAAACAGGGAGGGGGGCAGTCTCCAAACACCTGTTGAAATAAGATTATAAGATTTAGGTTGGGAATGCCAGTGCGGTTTTCCTGCACGGATCCTGCTGGCACAGCTGCGGTACCTAGCGGAGATTGCAAAACTTCGCACAGAGAGGACCACTCTGGCTGCTGTAAAATCAGAACAGTGCTCATACCACATCAGATGTGCAAAGTGAGAGAATATTAATTTTGAATATGAATTTTAAAGCTCTCCCTGTAGCACAATCTCATTCACCTACAGCTCCTGTGCACACAAATCTCCCCAAAAGGCACCTTGGTTATCAGATTATTATCAGATAATACCCTCAGAGCCTATTTTTTTTTCTGTTTGGAGATTGCTTAATGCAAACTCTCATTAGCTTACTTTTGTTTTAAATAACTGCAAAATGTGTCTCTGTTTTGAGGAGGAGGAAGGTAGAAGGAGGTGGGGTGCAGCCAATGTATTTTAGATTTTAAGGGAAAGAGCCCCTCCAAAGTGCAAAATCTTTCAAAGACAGACTCACACAGTTTGTGAAACTTGGTTGTGGCTGCTCTCTATAACTTGTACCACACTCTGCCTCCTTCACCCTCTGACACATAATAAGAACGCTGGATTCAAAATGAGATTGCACCATGGTGAATTCATTCCTTGAATTGCATCGTAAGTTTCAGCAATATGCAGCGTGGGAACACGTCGATTAGCTCTCGCTTTGAAGAAATTGGATTTGCAAAGGTCAGCAGTGGCTCGGCCCATTTCTCAGCAGATCTTTGGCTTGCTTTTCATCCTGGGACTAGCAGGGAGGAGGTCAGAGAGGAATGACAAAAACAGTGAGCTTTTTGAAGAGAGCCCAAAGAATCTGACTGTTCTCCCAGCAGTGTGGAGGTTTCTTTTGCTCAAAGTTAGTAAAAAGGTAGATTTTAAACCAAATTTATGGGAATAACTTTCTGGTTTTACTTTACATATTAAACAATTAATTGTTTTGGTGTAAACTAAGAAATGCTTTCCAATGTAACTTTTGGTCTGGCAAGAGCTGCCTGAAGCTAATCTGCAGAAAAGCCTGCTTGCCCTCCCCCATCCCTCCCACTTTTTGTGCAGAAGGGTTCAGCCAGCCTGGAAAAGAGGTAGAAAGAAGCAAAGCTCAGCCTCCAGTGGAAGTGTGAAATCCAGGGAATTTGTGCTCTGTATTTCTCCTCTGAAACATGTTTCCCAGTTGTTTAGTTTGCTTCTGTGCCAGTGCACTGAGACAGAGGTAGCTTCATTATCCTTTTGAGCCAGAAAATTCACAAAATATTTTGGCCACTCTCTGCACCTTATTAACATAACCTGGACTTTCCTGCTGCTGCTGGCAGGGCAGGGTGCTGGGAGTGTGTGATCAAGGCTTTTCGGCTGCTGTCACCAACGTTCTGCTTAGGCTGGCAGTGAAGGATTCCTCCTGGATCCTGAAGAGGGGCTTGCTATGGTCACTTACAGAGAAAAGCCACAGAAAAGGGAAGGAGGCGGGGAGAAAAAGAGAGAGAGCAGGTTAGAAAAGAATCCAAAAATACCAGCAAGCCTGAGTTCCTTCACCTCTAAATCTTAAACATTTCTTGCAGAAATACAGAACACAGACTGAAACATATCTCCTAGAAAACTGGGACACTCATCCGCTTTGCTAGTGTGGTTTTTCTGTCAGCTCACTTTCTCTGGCTTTAAAGCTTTGTGAAGGCTTGCAATGTGGGGAAAGAGTAGGCAGAATAGCTCCAGCTGCTGTAGCAGCTCTCCTCAAATGGTAAAATAACATTTCCCTAGTCTTCCAACAAGCAACACGGCAGCATTCTGACATAAAAATATAAGAAAGTATCCAAATCACAGAAGACCAAATTTTGATGCTCTGTTGGTTCCTGTTAAGTAGCCAGTACTAATCCAGGTGAATTTTTCTTGTCATTAACTGAGCAATACTGGCCTTTGCCCTTACTAATCTGACTCAGAAAATTCCCTTCTGAGTCTGTCTCAGGGATGCCCAGAAGTCTGGCTGCTACAGAGGGTGCCAGCAGGAATACAGCAGAAATACTGCTGGAGGAGAGGCATTTACAGCATGTGCAAAAGAGATGTAGGACAGAGGGTTTTAGGCAGATGAAGATGAAAAGGGAGTGGTTATTGTCAATCTGACAGACAAGTGATGTTTCTGTGACCTAAAAGGAAGTAATGAATGCTGGGTTTAGGCTTTTAGTGAAGAAATGGCTTGTTCACCTGCTGCTTCACAGCTGCATCAGACTTCCACCAAAATCTGATCACCACCACTGAGGAGTGAGTCTGTGCAAGGAAATTGTGCTGGCTCCTCTCACAAGTGTTGTCATCACAGATCTCACCGGATCCTGGAACTTCTCATTACCTCACATACCAGCAACTCTTTAGAAATGCCTTCACTTTCCAGTTACAGAGATAGAAGTTAGCAGGGGATCTGAGTAAGGTTCTGCAGCTAAGGGGATCTCTCTTCAGAAATAGCTCTTTGTGCTAAATATGACATCCTGTCTAGAGGTTTTGTTAAAGTGTCCTTTCTAGGAATATAATTTTTAATTAGACAGATTTCCAAAACATTACACCTGAAGAAGATTGTGATTTATGGACACATACCTCATTTGTAGTGCAAGTAAATATACACCTAACCTGCAGAGCTTAGGCATTAGGACGTGTATCTGGATGACATGTGCACAGCTGTTCATGGTCAGCCATCA
The DNA here is from genome assembly GCA_013400435.1 of Pycnonotus jocosus. NCBI lineage: Eukaryota > Metazoa > Chordata > Aves > Passeriformes > Pycnonotidae > Pycnonotus > Pycnonotus jocosus. Next base: position 212,217 of record VWYP01028661.1, on the reverse strand, counting down.
AATCCCAGATCCAGCTTCTTTTCTCTATTTAGCATCCTCTTGTCTCTGTTTTCATTTTAACACTCTTTTATGTGTGGTGTTTTTATCAACACCTACTTCAGCATCCTTCAGTGGAGGAAGACATCCTTGTTGCACCTTTCTCATATGAATAAGCTTTGTAACTGAAAACACAAGTACTGGGTTTAGCTTTCTTTTTTTTCAGAAACAAACCAAAGAAAATCAGGAGGTTAAACAGCTACAGTTGAGGGTACCTTGCTGAGCTGCAATAAAAAAAATATAAGATTGGCCTGAACACTTTTTTTTTTTAAATTAAAAGAGAATGAACATAAATTACAGCTGCTGACTATGCAGTCATTCTTTTTATGAGGTGTTTCCCTATATCCATATATGATTTCCACATATAAATTCCCTATTGGACTGAAAACTCCCCACATGAAACTGGTGCTTTTCTTAATAAATTGTCCACAGAATCAGTATTTCATCTCACATATAAAAAGTTCATTAGGAAAAAAAAGCATCCCCGTGTCCTGGTGGAAAGCAATACAGACACTATTCAAGCTAAAAAAAGATCTGCCTGCAGATTGTGTAGCATTTTTCCTCTGCTTTTCTACTTAATTATTTTCCATAATTTAATAAAATCCAATATAACATAGCATATCATAATGGTGCCTGTGGTAACAACCACTTCGACCAGAGCAGAAAAAAGCAAATCTGTTCTATTGGGGATTTCAGCATTTTGAGGTTTGTCTCCTGTAAAACTTTCTTGAAGAAGAGCACCCATCTCTGAAACAGTGTGAGCACAGAAACCCTGAGGTCCTCTGCTCTAAAAGAGATTTTTTTATGGAACGCCCTCAAACCATGCAGCACGGAAGCCTGGAAACTGTTCCAGGTCTGCTTACTGACGTCTTCTCACCAGAGAAAATCTCTTCAACCACAATCAGATGCTCCATATGAGGTTCTCTGCTGTAAATCTGAGAAAGCACTAAAAATGTGAAATTGTAAAAAAATGTGCCCAGAGCACACATGAGAATCCACCCTGATGATGATGATTACCTTGGTTACTCCAGGCAGAAAAGAGGCAATGCCGAGCCAAACAGCATGGCCATGTATTCAGGGTCATCTGCTGCTGCTGCTCTTACTCTGGAAGAGCAGCTGTCTCCTCATGAAACCAGTGAGTTCAGCAGAGATAGGGTGAAGAATGTGCTCCTGAGAGATTCCCCCTTCCTGAGAAAAATGCTTGGTTTGACAAACTGCTGGATGTGCCTCAGGATCTGACAGAAGGGAGACATTTTTAGCAACAATTTGCTGAACCAGTGTGGCACAGTGTGGTCTGCAAAAGCACAGTTGCTTTCATTCCCATAATTCATTTTCATCTGTCTTTTGCAAAACCTTCCCTAATTAAGCTTAATTGCCATGCAGTCACACATTAGTGCAACATTCTGTCCACTTATGGACCACCCATTAAATCCCTCGTAGTATTAATCACAGAAAGTGGTAGACCTCTTGTTTTGTTTTGGTTTTTAATCTTCATAAGTTCTTATAATGCACAGCAATGGCTTTTTGGAACTGATACTTGACTCTGATTATCATGAAAAGATTCTTAGTTTATGTCAGAAAATCAGAAAGGTCAGAAGGGTGCTTGTGTTTTGGGAAAAACAAGCATTATGATGATTTGGAATCTAAGGACTCAAGAATGGAAATTCCCACCTCTTTGTTACACTTAACTCCTTCTTAGAACAGTTATGGGCTGGACCACAACAATTTGGATACCTTTAGCCTTTGTGGGTTAATCAGGTTCTCTGCCTCACTAAAGTCTTCAGTGAGTCTTCATCCCAAGAAGCAGAGATCCCATGACCTCATGCAAGCCATGCAAACTATATTTTATAAAGATGGACAAAGGTCTAGTCTGGAATATGCTTCTAAACACTTTGTAGGAGATGAAACCTAAAGAATATTTTGAAATAGTAAAACAAAATAACAATACAGAATCACAGGACGTCAGCTGAAATATTCTTGCAAGCAGCTGATTATTCTTTAGAACTGCAGTTTATTGGAGTGCAATAACTCCCATAATGTAGAAGTCAAGAAGACCCTTGAATTTCTAGGATGCTGAAGCAAAAGCAGCAAGTCTCAGGTACCTCAGAAGAGTGTTGGGTAGGCTGAAAATTTGTGTGACTAGAAGGACAACAATCCTAAAAGACAAGAAGCAAGTAGTGTTAGAGAATAAAACCAAAACTTCTGTAGCAAACAGACACCACCATAACTTATAGCAGAGAGATATAACATGAGGGAATTTCAGCCTCACTCACTTTGGTGAGTGACTCACGGAGTTGGAGATCACACCATATGACTGAACTTCATCTACCATTTGCAGTGACATGGTTTCTGGGCAATGGGGGACAATGCCAATAGTTTTGCCACTGCTAGGAGTACTCTTCTTTGTCCAGAAATGACAAAAGAAAGTGAAGATCAAAATTTAGGTCTAAGTAAACATTTCTAAATTATTAGTAAATTATTAAGTTACATCTAGTCCTTTCCAAAGCTTTCATGATTTGTAGGATGTACATATTGAAAAGGGAAAAATGAAAAGAGAAATACCAAGAACTCTCTAACCAGCAAGGACTTGTTGCCCACGTAACTTATTAGCTAATTTTTCCAACATAGACACTATTAAAGATGCACATTTTGTAAGAAAAGTAGGGCTCTTACACTACGCCTGTGAGACAAAAGTAAAATAGAGAACAGGATGTACAGGCAAGTTCTGATGATGATTTAATATTTTAATGTCAGGGAAAATCATTCCTTTCTGTCACACCTTTATGAATTTCAAAACTGAGCAAAAATTCCCCCTACTTATAGCTTAATTGATTTCTATAAAATGAAAATATATAGTTTTTATTGTTGAAAAAAAGCTAGAAAATTTCAAGTGATGCAAAATTTCTTCAAAGTTTTTCTTAAAAGCCACACACACAAACTCTCAGTGTTATCTAAATTGATGCTATCTTTGTCCCTTATTTACTGCCCAGCCCTAGCATTCTTTCTGAGTGGCAACAGTGCAAGGCAAACACTCACAGGCAAACTGAAGTGACAAGTAAGCAAGCAAAACAGAGGAAAGAAAATGAAAAGTGTGTACTTGCTCTGACAATTCTGCTGCAGGGTACTGAGGGTATCATAGCTGCATTGAGTTAGTCCTACAATTAATTGGTCATCACAGGAAAAATCTGACAATTATTAAAGAGAACCGCTCAACTCAGAAATGCTGGGATAAGGTAACATGTTGCAATTCTACTGACACCATCGGCACCACTCTGAAGGAGAAATTGGTGTTCTTTTGTTCTGTTGAGTGGGAGTAATTTGTTAAATTTCTAATTCTCTTCCAAACATTAACATGTCTAGATGACATTAATGTAGCAATCCTGGAGACTACCAAACAAGGGGAGCAGGCTGGTTTGATAGGGGGCTTCTGCACTTCAGCTCCTCATTGTCTGGGGTTTGGCTTAATCCAAGTGGGTTAGGATATGTGTGTTGTGGAATATGGTAACTTGGAACACCTTTGTGGGTATTTACTCAGAGAAAACATGGTGCCACCTCAGTGATTGTTTCTATGCATCTTTCTACTCGCTTTCCAAAATAAGCAAATTATCCAATCTCTAAAAATACTGACTACTAAAAAGTACAGAGTTCCTTAGGGAAACAAGGTTTCAACATAATTGTGTCATATGTTTGCCTGTCATCTGTTTGCTCTTTCCCCCCAGCTTTAACTCCATTTTACAAAAGGGCAGAGGTCTCAGTGAGTCAAGTTCTGACAAGTCCCATGCAAATTGGGGACAGCTGATGGCTGCACACACAGCAGTGCTGCCCTGGCCACGGACACAGAGCTCCCTTCCAGGGGCTGCAGGCAGGAAGGACGGGCAGGGCTGGTGATGTAGCAGAGCTGGGAAGCAGACAGTGAGGCAGGAGAGACACAAATCCATAGGAAATGAGTCGTCTCTAGCTTGGCTGCCTGTGGGCCAACTTGTTACTGATTTATACAATGTTTTTCCTCTCAGTTCTTGGGTTCTACTGAAAATTATGTTTCTCGCCAGTGATGCTTTCCAGGAACAGGCTGAAGTGCTTGCTTCAAAACTCTTGACAGTATCATTTATTTGCTGAACAACGGGGCACAGCAAACAAGCTTTTTCTTATGTTTTGCTTTAACCTTGCTGATACCTTTTCAGTGAACTATGAGCCAAATTCCTCATTTCACTGCTTTAACAAGTGTGTAGATACTGACATCTCCAATCCCACTTTCCCAGGTCAAGGTCATGAGTGATTAGAGACCAACTGAGCCTGGAGAACTGTTTTCTCATAAATGCTGATCTTAGTGGGAGAGCATATGTGGGTTGGGGGCTTGGTACCCATCTGTGTATGTACATATATTGAATTCAGAGATGCAGCTACCCTGATGGTTATAATTCTGTCCAATAGAATACAATAGTAAATACAGAGCCTGTTCCTATAGACTCAGTTTGAATGTGGCTAATCAAATGAAGTCAGTACTCCTGAGAGTAACAGAAATCCAGAGACACCAACAAATCATGATTAAAAGTGCAGGAAGCCTCATTAGGGAATGATTGCAGCTTTCCCATTTTGTTTTGCCTAATAAATATTTAATTTCTGCTACAGGCAGAAATAAGAATAAGTTGAGGCTTAAAGAAAGCATTTGTTCTAATGAAAGTATTTTGCTTGCTAATAACATTACCACCCAGTGAATAACAAAAGAACTGTGAACTCCATTTAAAGAAATCCCAGAAAAGCAAATACATATTTGGGGCCCTAGGCAACAAACATCGGATACACTCTAGGATAGTAACATACATTCATTATTATATACAGTGATACCATTTCATGGCTTTTCTGCGTGAAATGAATTACTTAAGTTTGTATTGTCCACATCCTGTCCCTGTGATTTAAATACAGGCAAACCTGAGAAATCCAGTTCAGACAAAAAGCAGCACTTTTTCACCCGGGAAGAAATAATAAATTCTCTCATCGCTCGGCCAGGGAGTGCGTGGGGTAGTTTGGGTATCCCTGGTGCAGACATCAGCCAGGAGAAGGCTTCTCACTTTGCACCCTTCCTGCCAGTGGTGGAAGCCCAGAGCTCACCTCTGCACTCTGCCACTGATGGCATGTAGGCAAGGGAAAAAATTACTGACATGGATTAATTAACTGTCGATGCTTCTCACAACATCTTGAAATTTATGCTGTGGCTGTGGTGCAAATCTTTGATTTAGAGTAATGGTGTCTCATGTTCAGTAACCAAAATCCTGCATCAACTTTCCAAAGTTTGGGAAAGATGACCTCAAAACTAAAGTTTGAGTTAGCTGCAACAGCAGAGAGAGAGAATTTCTGCCATTCCCTGCCCTCAAGCAGCCAGGAAGAGTTACACTCACTGAAGGTAAACCCTAGCTGATGCAGTTTCTGACACAACTGGAAGTCTATTTTTTTTCCTCTGTGTTTCCTAAAATCCTGAGATCAATAAATTATTCCTATCTTCTAATAATAATAAGAAAAAAAAAAGATGTGCTGCTGTAGTTGGGGAAAATATAAACTTTGATGACCTACTTCTGATTCTGTTTCAGAATTGCTGTAATGGTTTATCTGCTGTCCTCATTGTAATGGTTTGTACCACTGCCCAGGAAAAATTGACTTGTACTTTTTCATGATGAGCAGTGTACTTTTTCGTGATGAAAATTCCACATGAGTAACACTTGGGAATATCAGAACCAGCCTGTATGCATATGCACTTAGATTACAAATTTCAAAACAAAAATAATATAAAAAATACCCCAGTATCTCTGTCTTGACCTTAATAAGCAGAGAGGACTGTCACCAGTCTAGAAGTGTATAACTTTCATATCTAAATATATATGCATCTCTGTATAAATATTAATCTGAGGAATATTTTCTGCCTCGAGAATGTAAAAGAAATATTCAAACAGCAATTCTTTGGCCTTCAACGGTAAAAATAGCAGAGAATCCAGAACAACCCCACAAAAACAACAGTTATTCTTTGTGCAGAAGCCATTGCCCAACTCCCAGCACTAATCCTGCGCTCCTCACTGTGCTGTAAGTGCGGCAAAGGGCAGCCGAGCCCAGACAAGCTCAGCTCTGAGGCTTGCAGGAGCAGAACTGGGGTCCCGAGCTGTGCCAGGCGCTGTCCGGCCGGACCTGGCCCTGCTCCCCGGACAGCTCCGGGGGGAGATGGGGAGAGAGAGAGAGGGGGAGAGGGAGAGGAAGAGAGAGAGAGAGAGAGAGAGAGAAAGAGAGAGAGAGCGAGAGAGCGAGAGAGCGAGAGAGCGAGAGCGCGAGAGAGCGAGAGAGCGCCCAGCTGTGCTTCCAGAGCCCTGGGCGCAGCCAAGGGCAGCGCTGCACCCCGCCAAGGCTGCAGGGCAATCCGCAGCAGCGGCTGTGCTCCGTTACTGCACTTAGGGGAAACCCAGGCTCACAGAAAGAGCAGGCTCTGTTTTGGGAAGGAACAGACCCTCTGGACCTACTGAGCACTGTGGGAACAGTTCTGTGGCTTTTATTCCCACTGAGCAGGCCTGTTCCCCCAAACACTTACATGAACTCTGTATAAATAAGGTTATAAAGCTACTAACGTTCTTTAACTACGAAGAGATAATACCAACCATGAAACCTGAGCGGCTTTTTCTTGTCCCTTGCACATATGAAAGATGGCATTAAAAGAGATTAGTTTAAACCATTTGCAATTTCCTTTATGCAATAAAAGATTTTCTTTGCTTGGATTTTTCCTATTTATGGTGTGTATTTGGACTCAGCATAGCATAATACTTTCTTCAGTATCCCTGCTTTTAATGATGCTCGCAGCATTTGAGCCATTCATCAAATTTGACAACTGAAACAGCTAGGAGTTAATGGGAGCATGAGCAGTTTGACAAACACAGTCTATTTGACAAGGCTGAGGTCAGGACTAAAAGAGCTGCTCTTGGTTAAATAAATAGAAAAGCAACAAAGTAAAGCAAAATCTCTGCAGCCATTTATCAACTTTAAAAGCCTTTTGTTATACGAAACACTAAGTGAAGCTGCACACAGAGATGGGAATTAAAAGGGGTTGGAAGAATTCAGCTGGCTTCTTTTTTAGGTGAAATTGGAAAGCTCAGTTAAAACTGAGGGATTATGTCCATAAAACTGACACGCAGCTACATAATACCTAAACCTACACTTTAGAGTTGCCTGCTTCTGAACTGACTTACTCTTTTAAAGAATCCAGGCTTTTCCTACATAACAGATTGATTCAGGGAGCACTGAAAGTAGAACTGTATCACAAGAGACGACTTTGCTGACATCTGCAAAGCTGGAGAGCTCTGTACAGGCATGTTCAAGAGCACAGCTGAGACTCCATCCATCCATTGCTGCTTCAATAACAAATTTACCTGATCGCAGCCTGTGCAAGGGGAGAGAGTGTGCACAGTAACAGAGCTTTGCATTTAGACACATTATTGCCTGTAGGAAATTCCTGGATGTCAAATGACTCCTGGAAGCTAATAATTAGTGCAGCCACCAACTTCCTGGCTTTGCTTGCTTCATGGTGTTTTTCTTTTTTTTTTTACTTGAGGAGATTGGTTTTTCTTCTGTCCAAGACCCTGGAGGTTCTAGGAAAGATAGAAGCACTGAATCTATTCTTGTACTTGCTGAGCAAAGAGGCTTTCAGAGCATTACAGCACACTTAGAAAATCAAGGATAATTTCGCTAACCTTTTTTTTTTTAATGAAGTGCACATTAGAAAGCAAAATCAAATCCTTACTGTTCTGGATTTGGTCTTCCATTCTATATAGCAAGGATGGTCTCCAGCCATTATAGTGTTACTTCAATGAGAACAAGACTGACTTTCCTGTGATTCACCTTTCCTGCTCTTTAAATTTGGGAGTGATATTATTCTCATGACCAGATAAGACAATACAAATTTAAGCACTGAGAAAGTTTTGGATATTATAACTCTGCAGAATATTTTCTGATCATTTGCCTGCCAGCACTTTATGTAATCATTTCTATCATTGTCCAGAAACCAACAGTACTATTAGGGAATTTCCATCAGAAGAAAGTAACCTGGCAAAATTCAGTATACTTTTGCAGTCCTAAAAGTTTCAGGAAAGGGGCTGGACCTGCTACCAGATGAAAAAAAATCCTTTTCTTCAGAGACTTCTTCACTTTTTCTATTGCTTTCATGCTTTTATGATTATTGGCACTTCAGAGATAATAAAGAAAAAAAGGCATGTATTGAGGCACAAAGAGAGCAGAATAACTATGAACAGTTATAAAATTTACAGATTAATTTTGTGCATCTTGTTTCTCTAATAACTTTTCATTTTTTCTTTCATAAAGCAATTTGTACATCAAAATAATATACTTAAGAACTCCTATTACTGCTGGAAAATAATGAAAGACTTCTTTTCCTGGAAGTGATTGATTACAGTCTGGATAAATGAAATAATTTTCCCTCTTCTCATTATGCTTTGAGCAAAACACCCATTACAGGAGTACTGTGCAGCCATTTGGAGCTGGGAAATGTATTCCATTTAGCCTGTCATACACAGTTTAATTCCTGTTTTAACTCTGCTTCTTTTCCAAACCTCCTTTTCAAGACTGCACAAATATAACCTAATTTTGACAGTGCATTCTGGACTCTGGGCAGCTCTGACTCTTGAGCTCTTTTCCATCTGGAATGGGTTTTTCATTTGCTTAATACCAGAGCTTTCTGGTTTGTTTGGTTTAGTTGTTTTTCAATATACAACCTACAGTTGTCCTATAAAATAATTTACAGCACCCATTTGGCCTCCTTTCTGGAACTTTCTATTTGGGAAAGAAAATAAAAAATAATCAAAGAAAGCTCAACCCTAGTTTTCCTTTTAATAAAAGTGCTTTTACCCAAAATAGTGGAGTGGGTGCCTGAAGATTGCATTCTCCTTTCCAATGTCAACAACACAAAATGCCTTTTCTAATGGACATAATTATTACTTTGTGTCCTGGCTACATTGTATTTGAGGGGTTCTTTCTCTGTGTTGAAAACCATAAAAATATGATAAAGACATTCAGTGTGACAAAAATTAAGTGATAAGATTGTATCTAATCTTCAGTAAAGTGGGATATTGGAACAGAGCACAAGAATAGTAACCCTAATTTTAAGATGAAACTAATGGGTTCTTGTAGAATATATAGAAATTGCATTATTAAAATATTTTTTACTCATGGAATAACATGATACTGAGGTATGGATTCAAAGATTCAACAGACTTTTTACAGTCTCATATTGCTTGTAAATGCTTTATGGATGGAATTATTTCTCATTGCTATACAAAGAAAATACCATTTCACAAAGGCAGGTTTGTTATCTACCTGAATATTGATGAGCTTTTTTGGGTTTTGTGATCTGTCATCAGCATTGTGGTAAACTGCTTAAGGAAATCAACCCCATTCATGTTTTTGCCCTCTTTTCTTAAGCAAATGGAGTTGGTACTGAGAGGATTTCACTACAACAATAAAAGTCTTCTCTTTAGACTAGTCCCAGGGAAGTGGAAGCTAAATGCATCAAGAATCTAGTTTCACTTTACAATATTTCTGCAAGCAAATAATAATAATAAAAACAATATTAGCAAAGCCATCACTAGGGATGTTGGTGGTTCTCCATAGCTGGTATATGAGGAAGGCTCCTGAATAAAAAGCAGCCTGCATGAGGCACAAGGATTAAGAGAGACAGAAGGACAAAGCAGTTTAGGAGAGTCTTACTCTGACTAGCCCTGGGGTAAGACTGTCAGACCCTTAATTTGTCTCCAAACCAAGAGCTAAGAAAAAATACAACATATAAAACATGAAGTGCATCTTTCTGGTTCTCAGGAAGCACTATACCAGTTTTTGTTGTATTTTACTTTAAGAATAATAATTCAGGACACATCAACACACTATTTGCTACCTCTATAATTTAGTGCATTAGTAGAAAATACTACTTTTGTGCCAGATCAGGTTATGCTGACTAATAAATCTTTTTTTTTAAGCTATGTGCCTGTAAGTGCACTTTTTCAGCGAGAGAAACCATAAAGTAAATTTCCTGGACTGTTACTGATCTCCTAACAACTACTCAGACTGCTACATTAGAAGCTTTTACAGTCCATGCTGCACAGGCCAAAGAGCTGTGTTCCAGTCAGGCATCTCTCTTGTCAATCTTGCTATTTATTATTATTCTTAAAGTCCCAGCAATGTGCTAGGTCTTGTCACACTGCCAACAGTGGCAGCCCTTTCCCACATATAAGAAGCCTACTGAATTTTAATTTTACTAAAACTTCCAAGTCACACAGAGCAGGTAACAACAGACACATCACCAGACACACCATTTTTACATTCTAGGTAAAAATTTTTAAACTTGGGGTGTGAAAGCCAAGTGAGGATATAAAAAGATGCAATTTAATAGCAGAAAAAAGGGCAACCCCTTTCTTTCTGGATTTTATTTTGCATTTTATTTTTCCTTTGGGTTTGTTTGGGTATTACTTCTTGCAGGACATGTCACAGAGTAGGATTTTACTCAATAGCAACAGAATAATATCCAGTGCTTGTTCTTTCCCCTCACTGTCTCTAGGCAGCATGGATGGACTGAGACTTCAAATGAGATGTGAATATGTCACATATAAATAAGAGGGACTGCACACACATGGTTTCCCTGAAATTGTCAGAGAGATGAAATTCTTCTGAGTAGGTAAGGATATATGATCACAGATACCTTGAAAGCTGCAAGCAAATGAATGACAATCTTTCCTGATCAACCTTTCAGCCCAGTTTACCTGGTTTCTGTGGCAAGTCATACCATGATCTCTTCTTTCTCATCAAAACATGATTGGATGCGGATATCATTATTTGACTCATCTAAGTATTGATACTATTTCAGTATTGTCCGTAGAAAATAAAACTATTATTAAAGGTTTAAATGACATTTTAAGTGCAGTGACTCTGCTGTTTTTATGACAGCAGCCAGAGAGAACTTTTTATCAGAATTGCTACATAGCCACAAGAAATTATTTGCCTTAACCTCAAAATACTTTGTAGCCAGATATTTTCAGCCAGATTTCTGTTATTTTATAACTTAATTATGGCTGCCTTCTTAGAATAAGAAACATTTATTAAATGAGTTAGACATTGATCTAAATTCATTTAATGTAAAAATTTACATAGAAATTAGTGATTTGAGATGGTAATCACTTCCCCCTCCCTAATGTATTCTGTTGGGTCAATTAATGTGGTCATTAGAGACTACTTGCCCTTTAAGCCAGCTCTGAGAAAGTCCAGAGCAAAACCAGGCTGCAGTAAAAGACATTCTGCAAGGATGCTGGCACTTGGGTCATGTGTGAGAGCTCTGAAACCTTTCTTAATGTATTGCAGCTGTTACTAAGCTTTGAGTCTTTTTAGCCATGTTTTCATTTACTGTTTAGGTGGTCACTGTGTTGCAGTGTTGCCAAGAGAGCTTTTGAATCAGCTTAATATAAGAATTAATTATACTAATTCTTTCAGTAGTAAGTGAAAAGACTTAAAGAGTGAAAATATCAACTGAAGGCATTCTATCTTGAAGTCAGTAGCTAAACCAACAGACAGAACACAGTTCATCCACCTTAGCAAACAGTTTTTATTTGTGTGCCAAAGTTGTCACTGCTGGTTAACCCACTGAGGTGTTTGGCTGGAAGAGAAGAACTGTTAGAACTGAAGTCTCCAAAGTCAGTCACAAATCACATGTTCCAGAGAGACTGAAAAATAGTATCGTTAAGTACAGACTCGTGAAAGCTTCCTTTTCCTTGTACCCAAGCCCTTCCAGTCAGAGAAAACTGTGCTTACTGTATTTCCACTGATATTTGCATTTTTTAAACTCAGTTCTCAGCCTTCATAGCTGTTGTCCTTAGGAGGAGTAGGGAACTGAATCCTTTTGTGCATTAAAGGCGAAAAACACTGGGACAAAGATTTTACCAAATACTGCTGCTTCTTTGAGTGTTAGATGGAAGTGTGGCTGCATTCTGCCCGTAGCTGCAAACACAGCTAAGAAATCCGGTATTGGGTTCAACAGAACCTTTTCCTTATTTTACACACCAGGGCACTGCTGATGTTCAAACTACTGTCACTGATCTTTTGCAGTGCCCCAAGCAGTCCCCAGAGCTCTTGGCTACTATTGCCTAAATTAGGCTCATTTGAGAGGAATTAATTCAAACACTGATAACCTGAGCAAACACTGAAGGAAGCTGAAACAGCATCAGAAAACATCTAGGGGAAAAAAAAAAAAAGTAAAAAACTGCTGAAAATTTATTGTCCCTAGTTTTGTTAATAAAATAGAGTTCATTCCTCTGATTATTTTTCTTTCAAGAGAGAGTAGTGGATGGAAGGAGAAAATGACTCTAATCCAGAGGAATATCCTAGTGAATACCTCCAAAGCATCTGACTATTAGTATTAATAATGATATCCTTCAGAGAATGACACAGATGTAAGGCTTGAGACCTGCTGCACCACAAATTCTGCCTTTAACTTCATTCAATTAAAATAGTAAGATTTTACCTAAAACTCTGGTTTTGTGTAAAGGACTGTACAAGCTGCAAAGAAAGGAGGAAATCGAGTACTGATACTGTAAATAGAAGCACAGTGCATTTCAAACTAACAACACATGTAAAATTAATCTTAAATATTTGCCCATTCAATAAGAAATTAAATCAGTATTAATAAATCTGTATTTATAAAGAAATTAGCTACAATCCAAATGTACATGTGTATTCATATGAGAGAGACTGTATGTATTATGCACACAGGCTATAAAAATGTCCTACAAATCATTTGCAATCGAGCCCTCAATCTCCTGCCACATATGAAAGCTAGATCAGTGTCAACTCAATGGTCAAAACTGTATTGGGAGAGCAAATATCAGTTTTTCTTATAACATTTATCTGCCTTGGTCATGTAAGATCACCCCAGTACTAGATCTGAAAGAAATACTAGTTCAAGAATGCTTTATGACAAACCTCAAACCACTAGTACAAAAGAGTGTAATTTATCAGATCCAAAGGAAAACACTATCTGACAGTGCTACAAAAGTACTACTATTCATTACATATCTAAAGGCTACTGATCAATAGAGAGCACTATGCTCTTTCATTCAATAGGTTCAAGCTTAACTGATTTTCATGGCTTCTGGAGTGCTTTTATGACTAACAAGGCATGATCCACATAGTGCTTTGTCACCGACTTGCAAATAATCTAATAAAGTGACAGTAATAAATCACAAGTATCATTAATAAACCACCATCAAACAAAGCAGAACACTGAAAACAACGTGGAAAATGCACAGATAATTCTCCAACTACTTTGGGGAGTAAACAGGCTAAACACACAGTACTACTTAAGAGCTGTGAGTTCAATTCATAGTAAACATATATGTCTGAGCTGTTAGAGATTTCCTATTGCAGTTGGCAAATACTGCTTCTACATTTCTTCAGGACAGGTTCGTACAGGAAAAAAAAAAGAGGAGAAAGGGAAAAAAGAGAAGAGATGAGAGAAAACAGAAATCAAATTGAGTAAACCAGTGCTTGGAACACAAGAATATAAACAGCTTGGTGATGTTTGTATGCTGTTAAAATAACATTTTATGCCTGTTTATTTTATAATTTTGTACCTCATAAATACCTACAGTAGCTAAAACTGTCCATGGTGCCACTTCAAAGGGCAGTGGCCCTCAGAACAAGATCTTTGAGGTTTGGCCTAGCCACAGTGTGGTTAAAGTTATGACAATGTTTCTTTAAATCTAAAATCTAGCTGGCATAAATCCATGAAAAGCACACATACCTTCAAATGTGAAATTCAGGATTCATTTACTTACCCTTCAGGTGTGGATTTAATGAAAGCTGGGCATTTAACATGGTAACAAGCTCCCACAGACTTCATAGAAAAATCCAGCTCCAAGACACATACAGCAGAAGCAAAGCAGTTATTTTAACTCCATCATCTCTACAAAAAAATTTCATACAAGTAGCAAGTATTTACTTGAGGTGGAATCCTAGAAACACAAACTTGCAGCTGTCACACAAGTTACGGTTGGGGTCAACTCCAGACCTTGATAGCACTTTCCTCAATGGTGAATAGAAAGTCAAATTACTTAACTTTGAACCATTTTGAATTAAAAACTAAAAAAGTTTTTGTTTTGTTTTTAGTTCCCAAATTTAGCAGAGAAGTTGTACAATTACAAGGAGAAGGCAGCTTCCCTGGAGTGTTTGCCCTGACCAAAATTTTTTGTAAATACCACAAGAAAGCTTTTTCCTACATTATTTTCAATTCAGTATTTTAAGTCTTTCCTTCTTCTGATAAAAGGATCATCTGAATTCTTGAACATCAATGTGAATCAAATCCCAATTTAAATTTTAGGTGCTTTTCAACCACTTCTCTGGTGATCCTTGAGCAAATAAATGTTTGTGTCAGTGGCTTGAGGTAAAATACATGATTAGAGCCAATGCTAAAACCATCTTTCCTCTCAGCCTCAGAAACAAACTTTGATTCAACACTAACAGCCATGGAAAAGAAATAAATTAGGTGGTGGCTAATAGCAGAGTGAACAAGGGTTTTCTCTCTGAAGACCAGAGGGCTAGACCTTGGTTTATTACAGCAAAGGAGACAGGCATTACAGATGGTTATTTACAGGCCAAACTCCCAGATTCCAAGGTAAACCATTCCCTTTTCATCTATTTCAGAAAAATACATATCCTAAATAAATACTTAGTTCTTCTCTTTTAAGGTGGTGAGGAAAACTGAAGATGCAGAGCCAAAGAGGAGCTGAGAGTGGTAAGGAAAGCCCTGAGCTGGAGGCAGGAGAGAGGGAGGGAGGTGAGCTCCCAGGAAGCCCCTTTGGCACCTGGGAAAGCCCAGCTCCTCTCTGTAGCAGCCTGAAACAGCAACTAATGCCCTCAGCAGCTACCACATCCCTCTATTCACATCTAGGAGTTTTAAATGGGTGTCTGTGGAGCTCTCTTTAGAATATGAACACAGTGAAGCAGCAGTGGGAGAGGGACTTACCCCTCCCAGGAAAATCCCACAGCCATGAACTGGACCTCAGAATCTCTGCGTGCATTTAAGGAAAGCAAAACACTTTTGCTAAATTTATTATTGTTTCTAGATACTTTGAATTTTACCAAAAGAAATTATTGGTCAAAATTCTTGAGAGAGAATTTATTGATATGAAAAGAAAAAAAGAAAACTCATTTATTAAAAAAAAAAAGAAAAATAAAGGGAAAAAAGGAAAAAAAAAGGAGGCCCTAAGGAACTTAATATTAAAACAAACATGAAGTTTGAAGTCAGCATCACCTCTTATCAGCATGTGACTTTGTTATTTTTTTATTCAGAGGTCACTACTTACTTTAAATGTGACTTTAGCTTTTGGGCAGCTGAACAACAGACAGATGCACACGGAAATGGATATTTATAAAACAGCTAAAATATCTAAAAACATTGAGGGTAGAGTTAGGTTGCCTGCTGACATTTGACCTGCATGTACTTCCTATACAATCATTTGTTTTAAAACACTGCCCTTCATTAGTTTAGTTATCCACTCAAACCATGGAATTACTGCTTTTTAAATATATATTTAATATACTTATTTAATATATTTAATATATTTAATATATATTTAATATACTGCTTTTTTCCTGTATCTGCAGATGAGTTAAGAGCCCCCAAAACCTTAGGTCTTTCCTTCTGAGGATGAACCCCTTAGCAAATGCTTTTGATTGCAGTTACAGTCCTCTGTCCCTTTTCCTACTTTCTTACAATTGCCCCTCTCCCTTCAGCAGAAGTTTAAGACAGATGATGTCTTTGTGCTTCCCAACACCTACCAGCCAGGCCCAAAGTGTAAAAAGAAAAAACAAGTATAAAAAACTCTTGTTCCTGCTGTGCAGAAGACGATACGGGAACGAGAGCTGATTTAAGCGATCCCATCTCCTCTCCCCGCCTGAGTTTCAGCGCGGGGCTCTGCCCTTTCCCGCAGGACTCGCTCCCCTCACGCTCGCCCGCTGCCGTGCCCCGATCAGCGAGTGCCGGCGCTGCTGCGGCCGGGGGCACGCTCGGGGCCCGGAGCTGTGCCGCAGCACCGCCGCCTCGCCCTCTTTGATCTCCCCAGTGCTGCCAGCTTTGCTCCGGGGGTGGCACTCGCCCCTCCTGGGGGCCCACCCGATGCTCGCTGTGCTGTTTGACCCCGCGGCTGTGGCAGGAGGGCGGGAACGCCGGGAGAAGCCGGCCCTGACCCCCTGCCCCGGGACACCGCAGCGCTCCGCGGCCGCTCTGCCTCCAATTACGGCAGCGTGGAGGGGGAGCTGAGAGGAGGCTCGGGGAGGGTCTGCTGGACCCACTCTCCCGTGGCTATGCTGGAAATGAATTCCCACATATGTGCTGCAGATGGGCCACAGCCCCTTCTCCAGGCTGCGGCCTGCAAATAAACTTAGCAGCAGCTGGGGAGGGAAACCAACAGAGCCTCATGTGCTTTAATGGGTTCTGTGTTTCTGCGTATGGGAGTATTCCCTCCTCTCACTAACCCGTACAAAGCCTTCTGTAAAGTCCCATAAACAAAGCTGTGGATGTAATTTTGAATGAGAAACTTGCCACCAGGGAAAGCAGTGGTCAGGAAAACACAAAATACCTTTTTCTCCAAGAGGGTGTTTTGGTGTGTTTTCATAGATTAAAACAAGATTTGGCTGGTTTGAGCAAACAGGCAAACTTCTGACCTTTTTTCACATAATAAACCATCCCTCTCCTCCCAGCTCTGGTACCTGACCTATCCTAAAATAGCCAAGAGGAGCACGGAGCCGGTGAGGGAAGCCAGCCTCAGCGCCAGGTGCAGATGTTTGTCACCACAGCACGGACACGTCCATCTCTCAGCCCTTGTGCCCTGGTTTCAATCCAATAAAGCAGTCTAATGTGTGATTAGCTTTATGTTTTCATGAGCTGGTCCTCAACAAGACCTGAAATCAAACATTTTCAGGAATGTTTCTCTGGATAAGCGCCATAGTGTTCAGTACTTGCTGGTTTGAGATGCCAGTGTGCACCAGGAAAAGTTGTGGCTGAGAGACCAGGGAAATTTTAAAGCAAAGCATGATTTTTACAGCTTCACATGGAGTTCAAAGTTAGGGAAACCTGCATGATTCCATTAAGTTTAGCCAAGTAAAATCAAGTCGAAGAAAACGTCATATTTCCAAACCTGCACCCAAATGCAATCTGTGTGTCCTTATTGCTAGCTAAATAAATGCAATGAGACAAATATGATTACTTCTTTTCAGATGCTTCTTGCTCAGCAACCTTTGAACCTGGAGTTAAATGCAAAAACATGAGGTACCTGAATTATTTGAAAAGTCATTTTTAGACAAAGTGGCTGCCCTGCAGGGGCTCTAACAAAATGTAGGCAGCCAAGTATGTCCATGCATGTGTCTGCAGATGTGGGCAGTGTTTGCACTGCCAGACCTTCTGTGAGAGACCACTCTTTTTTCCTCAATGCATTCAATTCTTGGCAACAAAGAGTACATGGGTTGATTTTAGGTCATGTGTACCTGGTTGCCAAGCAGACCACACTTCAGTTTCTTATTCAAGAGAGTAGACAAATTCAAAAGCATCATCTCTCTACTGTTCTAGATTAATGTAACAAGCTTAACTTCAATTTCTTTCTTTTTTTTTTTTTTTCAAGATGTAAGTGTAGCAAAGAGGTTACTGATAGAAATGTTGAAAGAGTAGTAAAGACAGAATCCATTTGGTGTCTAGATTTTCTCAGAAAAATCACTGCAAATTTTAGCTATTTAATCAAGCATCAGTAATAGTCTCCCTGATGGTTATGAGACTGCTGGAAAAATCACATCATTGCTCACATTAATTCTGGGTATTTTCTCTTTAAACATTAAATTAAGAAGACAAACCCCCCCCAATTTTACAGCTTCTCTCAGTGGTTCATAAAATAAGAGTAGAACAAAATTGATTATCTGACTTTTTGTTTGGTACTTTGGAAAAGCTGAGACAGGAAAAGTTGAAACAAATCCCCCCCACCTCTCCCAAATCAAACATAGAGAAAAGCAACAAGAAAAACAAAACATGTTAAGGTAGTAGACAATCTAGGGCCAGGAAGTCATCTCTGACCCACTGATTTTTTGGGGGGTTTTTTTTCTTCTTTTCCTAATTTTAAAACCCATTAGGGGATTTCTAAGTATGTGGGCCAGTGTCTGTGAGGATGCCAGTGAAACACAGAAAGGACTGAGGAACAGGCTATTTTGAAGCCATAACTACTCAGCTGTTCTGTTTGCTTTGGCTGCCAGAGCTGTGGTAGGTGTTTCCCATTTCTAGTCTTCACACCTTTATTATGTTTGGGTTGCATGTTAGAAATATTTCAGATGTGGATGGAGTCTTCCTCTTGGCCCAAGGAAGAAGAGGTTCCAGTGTCCTGTGGATTTCCCCTGTGCTGATCAGGAGACTTCACCTATCTTATAAGGGCTTACCTTTGTGATACTGCTGTTGGTGCTTCCACTGGCTGCTGTAGCCTGGAGCAGGGACCTGGGAGCCCAAGTCTTGTGAGCCTCCAAAATTTAAAAAAAAAAATAAAATGAAAGAAAGGTGTAAGACTCTCGAATTTGATGGATGATAAAAACAGGTGTTTTTATTTAAATCCATAAAAACTAATCTTCTTCTGGCTACTGCCCCTTGGAAGTCAAAGGTAACTAATGCACAGCAAAACCTGTCCAGCGTTTGCTCCTGGTGGCCCCACTCCAGGACAAGAGTGTTACTGTTACCCATTTCAAAATTTGCTCACCAGCTCACGTTCATTAAAGAGCTTGTAATTCGTATTTTAAATTATTACTTATTAAAACTGCCTACAGAAAACACCTTTGAAGAAGAGACCACACCAATACTTGACTTCTGTCATGAAAATACAAGCTTTAAAATGGAGGGAAGAGAGTCCATTTTCCAGTGGCTTCCCACAGTGGATAGCTTGCTGTCTCTTCACATTGACACATCTTGTCACCACAGAGATGGGCCTCCTCAGCAAAAATATCGAGTATTAGGGTTGTTTGCAACCCTCTGCAGCCCTACAAAGCAGCCCAACAACCCCAGCTGACCTTTTTTTTTTTTTTCTGTAAAATGTGCCACAATAAGGGTAAACACTGCAAGTAATAACTGCTAGACACAGAGGCTAGAATTCAGAAAAATTTAGGGATGCCAGTGCCCACACTGTGCCTGCCATGCTTGATGGGCACCGCCTAAGGAAGGGCTGCTGCCAGTACCTGCATTTCACTTTCAAACACACATTACATGTTTTAAACATTCTCTTCTGGTCCTCATTATGCTCATCCTTGGCTAAAAAAGCTTGAAGAGTGTTCCAAAAATTAGAGGGAAAAAGGCATTGCCCCTCTAAATCTCCGTGCTGTAGCCCTAACTGGCCTGACTGCCCTGCATCAACTTCCCTCTGATAAAAGGTAGCAATACTTGTGAATTAAATACTCTTTTTTCCTTCCCCTATTTTCCTGTTTCCTATCTAGCTCTCCTTCCATCTCCTGTTATTGTTTTACATTCTTTTATTTTCTCTTTAATTTCTGCCTGTGATTATTTTTCTATCTCTTTCTCTTTGTTACTACCTTTTCTCACAGTCTTCTCTTTATTGCTGCTACATTTTACCTGCACATCAACTATTTCACCATGCCCTCCTTTCATTTTTACCTTTCTACCACTCCTTTTTTTTATCTCTCTGACTTTTAAAATGGCTCTATCTCTTTCCCGCTTTCCTATTTTCCATTTCTGCTTCCAGTGATGTATTTTAGAAAATGATGTTTTGCTCAACTTCTTCATTTTTTCTCTGTAGCAAACTAGGTTAAATTCCTGCTCTTTTCCTGGAGGGAAAAAAAATGTTAGTGGAAAGATGAAGAATGTGGAGATGGCATGTCAATGCAGAATACTAGGTTAGCTCACTAATCATGCAGATATTGTCTAACACAGGCCTTTTGCAAAAGCCATCTTTCCAACATAACAACAATTTTTTGTGTTTATTTTTGAGCCAGTCAGCAGCTATTTCTTAAAGTAACCTGAAAACACCTTATAATTTATACAGATAGAACAATGTTGTATTCTCTGGGGTGTCTCCTGCCAATTCCGTTATAACTGAAGACTGAATTTGGAAGCACCATTTGTGGCACACAGTGTCTGCAGTGGAAGTTTGTTTAGGACACTGATAACTCTTAAGTACACTTTGTAGGAATTATGAAGTACCTTAGCCACGATTTATAGCTATTTCCTTCCTAAATAGAACAGTAAATTGTTTATGTGACTGCCCAAACTCCAGAATACAACAGGAGGCATAGAATCACTACTGCACCCTTCATATACTTTCTTCATCTTTTACAGTGCCAAAAGCTGTTTTGGCTCTGTGTCATCTTCTTCAGTGAAATTTCACAGATGCTTGTGCTTTGAGCAGGGATGGCTAATCATCAAATGTTTTAACTCAGGGTAGCATTAGCACTGCAGAATCAAGAAGGCATTTCCCTGCAATGTGCTTTCTTGAAAGACGTCCACTTCACCTCAGGCATCAGAGAAGATAATTCAAGAAGCAGTAGTTCATATGGACTCTTGCCCCTCTGGGGTACTTGTGAGCCTGTCTCCTTGTGCAACCTGTCCTTTTTTAACCAGGTGATACCTCCTGGCAACAACATTTCACCTGGATTTCACTAGGGGAGTGTACTAAATGTAACCATGGAAATTCAATAGCTTTAAACTGCAACTCAAAGCAGAGACCACCAAGGGCAGTTTTGTCTGGTTTAGTGGAGCTGGCTTGTAAAATCACAGCCATTTCCCCAACCAGCTGTTAAACCCAGAGACAACAAATTCTGATCTGCATTACAGTGCCTTCCTTAGTGAGTGCTGTACCTGCCCTGAAAAATGGCACTGCTGCCTCCTCCACTGTTTAAAGACTGTAAGGATCAAACTCCATGTGAACAGGCACTTGGGGGAAAAGAGGAACTGTCTTGCTGGGTCCCTGTTCCTGACCTGCATCCATGTCTTCTGGCCTCACGCTTGAAAACTGTGGATAGTTCTTGGGCAGCAACACTCCCAACCAAAGCAGTTCAAAGCTGCTGTGAGAGACTGGAGATAAGAAATTTTTGAAATTGCTTGTTTGTTTGTTAGTCACAAAAAATAACAATACATTCTCAGGGTTTAATCAGCTTCCATTGAACTCCCAACTTTGACATTAACTTCACTGAGATCAGAATTTAACATCACTTTATAAATAAGTAATAATTCAATTCCTTCCTCCTTCTCCTCTTCACCACAACATTCATCCAATCACAGTACTGATAAACTGCAATTAAAAATGCAGTTGCAGTCCAAATTCATAGGCACCCGACTTTGGGAAATACAAAACTTTTACTGCAATAATTTCAGAAGTATGAAGCAGAATAAAACAACTATCATTTCTTCCGTATGCTCTTGTTCTGGCAGGCTAGGAATGTCATTGGGAAGTTTTCTACAGGAACTCATAGCACTAGATTTGAGAGCAGACTTGCTTTTTTAAGTTGATAAGCTTTTGTCTTCTAATTTTTACCCTCTGATGTGCGTTAACAGGCAATAAATGAAAAAGAAATGTTTCCAAATAATTTTCTTTTAAATCTACTTATCTCCTGCTTATCTCCTTACTACTGTGAAGTAAGTTCAGATCAAATATGGTGCAGAGGCACATCAACATCATGAAGCATTGCCAAACATAACAAGCTGCCTTTCAAGGTACATTTTTCTTTAGTGACTTTTCTGCAGCCAAGAATAAAATTAAAAGAATGGGAGTAAGACAGAGAGGGGGAATTAGCACATTTGACTCAAGTATAAGCAACCCACAAAATATGTTACTGATCAGGCAGATTCCCATCATCCTACTTATCATCTTGGGCCACACTGCATGTGGTTTCTCTGCAGATGTGCAGGATATTGAGGAAGACATTCTAGGACTACACACAACAGCTTTTGAGGACATACATGGGGGACCTAGGAACCCCATGGCAGAGGCTGTAACTCTCAGCATGCTGCATTTCACGCTGCACACAATTAAATTGTGGTACTCACTGATAGTGGATTCAGAGAAGGATTTAAACAACAGATGATAGATCTGTTACTGGGTGTCACCCAAAATGGCCAAGATACATTTATTTCAGAAACTGCCTCAAATGTTGACACAATCTGGGAAGAAGCTCCAGGGAGGAGACATTGGTTATTTGATCTGCTCTTAAATTTTTCCTGAAGTACCATGCAATAGCAGAAAGAGAACATGGGGCCACATGTGCTGTTGGTCAGACAGAGCTCTGTGTCTAAGAAGAAGAAATCAATGAGTCTTTTGTTTGTTTATTGTCTCCCTTACTGCCATTTCAGATTGCACTCTCTTCTTGCTCTGGTGTGGAAAAGATTTTGCTATCAGTAAGGGGTTATCAGTTCTTTATCAGTTAGCTATCAAAGGTTATCATGCTTGGGCCAGAACCTTTGATGAAGGCAAGAGAGCTTTACCAGAAGAACATCTGAAACAATAGTGGGTTGGATATACGTGGGTTGGACTCTACTAATTTATTTATTTATTTATTTAATTTATATTTTTAGATGCGGATGCCAGTGACTTTCTTTTAAAACTTCCTACATACCTTTCCTCCCAAATTTAAAGAAATAAACTGACTGGACAGCCCTCATTTTAAATTCCCAACATTGAAAGGACTAAAAGCTTTTGCAGAAGCTCTTAAAAGTTTATGTTGTTCCCCATTATAAATGCTAATACTACATAATTGGCTTGTTAATGTAGCTAACTCACCAGCAGCATTCACATTAATTTTCACCTTTTACTGTGTAACGGTAGTGCTATTTATTAGCCAGACAGACCATTTTTAGTAATGTTATAGGAACAGACTGTGCATTACACAACAGAACTAGGTTACACCTGCAGCTGACCATTTCTATATTTATGGCTGTCTGACATCTGTAATGAACAGCAAATGGAAAATATTTGTTTTTTACTTTGGCTCAGTAATATTTTTTTTCATGTTTTAAAAATAAAAGTGAAGTGAAATACCTGGCTTTAATTAGGGATTTTAAATATCTTCAAGTCTCTTGCCAAGATGCCCTGGAGAAACAGAACAGATCCTTAGGGCAGTGGACAGGAAAGAAATCGTTAGCCAACCTCAAACATTACTGGAAAACTTGACCGAAAAAGCACAGATTGCATTACGGTTCAATTTGTAATCACATCCAGCTCCTTTCACTTCAAGCCTCAAGTACAAAGTCCCCTCATTGTATGGGTATAACTTTAAGATGAGGAATTTACCGTGTATTTCTAACAGAAGATCGAATGTTTCACAGGCTTTATGACAAACTGGTGGGTTTGAATGAAGTTAGGTAGTTCCTGATGTAATGTTTCATCTCACACTTATCATCTAATAATTATTGTTAACAAGCAGAATCTGTTTTTTTCTCCTCTCTCCCTCAATCATGCAACAATTTTGGTTACAATAAAAAGAAGTCCTTTACAAACCAAATAAAATTCAGGCTGAAACCTATTTGGTCCATAGTACCAAATTCTTATCAATTAGAGATTTGAGAATTTCTATTTAATTGTAGCAGTATTTATGTAGCTGGTCACTGAAAGACCTGACTGGAGAGATAGAGGAATTTCAATAGTATTATTAAAAATAGGATTTTAAAGAAGAGGATTTTAAAAGAATTTAAAAGAAGTAAAGGAATGTAAAAAGAATTTTTTAAGAATAGGATTTAAAAGAATAAAAACTGGATACAATTCCCTGCAGCACATTGAAAGATAAAGGAAATACATATTGAGATACACTTTTTTGGAGACTGCAATGATCACAGCCAAAAAAGCCAGTTGTCACAAAGCTGGAAAGATGGACATAGGTAGTCTGAGAATAATGAACAATAACCATGATCTCCTTCTGTCTTGAAATCAGATTTTTTTGTTTTATCTTAAGGAGTTCTTGATCAGATACAAACAAAATGATTCTGAGATTTAAGGAATAATCATGGTGACTCAGTTTGCATGAAATTCTTTTCTTATTTGCAGATAGGGACTTTGTATAGAAAGTTGGCTTGTAGGCTCTCTGCTGATCCACAGAAGGGTAAAATCTCCCTGTAAAAACAGTCACAGTGAGCACTGATTTCATGAGGAGAAAAGCTTTCTTATAAACTGCTTTGTTCTTCCTGTTGCACCACCTTTGGTCAACGGCAGGTAAAGCATTTCAGGGAGGCCAGAAGGAGATTTCTCCACCGTGCTGGAGAGAATCCAAAACACTTGAATGAAATGGAATTCACACCAGCTCTCCAGCATCAGCTTTTAAAACAAATCTTTCAAATGTCCGTGATCAGTTTCACTATTTGAAATGACCAAGATTTATTCTTCCTAGAGGCAAAACTAGGGGGATTTCCCATTCCCACATTCTTCTGCTATTCAGTAAAGAGCTTTGTAACCTACTGACAGGGTATATATCACTCTCTGTATGGATGCTGATACTACAGAGTTGGTAGGTGAATGCAACCATCAGAGTCTTTCAATCACACAGAGATTTGGAAATATGTGAAATGAAATAGAACAGAAAGAAATCAACAAAAAAATCGAGATTAATTGCTCCTCAAAGTTAGGAAATATTGCTCTTTGGATTAATGAAAGACATCAACTGACAATGTCTTGGCTTGATTTTAATTTCAGCTGTTCATAACCTGCATTTTGAATGACTGTTTTTGTGTGCACCGTCATCCGAAGGATTTTATTGTCATTCTAATGCATGGGAGAAACATCACTTTCCATCAGCTTCCTTTTCAAAACATCACATACATGTTTCCCTTTCATGTGTCTGCATCATGGAATGGGGATTTGATAGACAAGGTATTAGCAAGGCTAATCATAACTTAATGAATGGAAACTCTGCCTTCATTTCATCCTGACAGGGTTGGTAGTAGGTGTGGTTCTTTTGTTACCTCTTTTTGTTGTTGTTGTTGTGGGTGCAATTAAATTGGTGCCAAATTACCTGAAATAATTTGTGGTTATTAAATAAACCAGTCTCTGATGTGGAAAGTGCCTTGTTCCCTGGCATTCCAGAGGCTCCCTTTTTTTTTTTT
>VWYP01028661.1:151959-187014 GCA_013400435.1 Pycnonotus jocosus | reverse complement strand
TTTTTTTTTCCCCACAAGAGATTACAGCAACTGATCTCTGACAAGACTGCTTTGTGTGTGTTGCCTCTTGGGTGGTGGAAGAAAAGACTAAGCCATGTCACAAAACTGCACATATGATCTACAGCTGGCATGTCACATTATAACCAAAGAAAAATCATCTCCTGCCTTACAAAAGCCCTTAAGGAGGCATCACTTGCAAGGTTAACTACAGTGGTTGACAAAAGAGACAAGGTGAAAATGATTACTGTATTTCCCTGACACTGAATGAAGTAAAAGAACTGTGTTGGCTCAGCCTGATTCTCCATTGGGTATTTATTTATATTTACCTGATTTCTAGGACTAGACTTCTGAATTTTCTAATAATAGTTTTTTCTTGTTTTAGTGTAATATCAACTCTTTGCAACTTCACTATCTTTACATTCAGATGTTTGACCAACTGGTTTTTGTAATGTAGGGAGAGCTCATTTGTCCATAAATATGTGTTTCTATAAATGCAGAGCTGAACTGGTGTTTTTCACACAAAACCAGCCTATTTTGGTCTTTCAGTGCACAAGGATTCTGTAACAGCATTTTTTCATTGTTTGTGTGTGACAGTTGCCTCTGGTTCTTACTTCTTGGCCTTTTGAGGTTATTTAGCTATCAGATTTCTTATTCCTGGGTGTTTCTCCACCTCCAGTGGATGCAGCTGCAGGAATTCTATACTCACCGCTTTAGTGAGGGCAAACTGAGGTGTGTATACATTGGCCAGTCATCCAGTACTCACATCTTCTCCCATTTGTATTAGTCTGAGCCATGAGTAACTCAACCAATATCAAATGCCCATGAAGCCAACACAAAACTGACATAAATGCAAGAAGAAACAAAAGCCTGTGTTACACTGTGGTGTTTCTAGGGAAATCCATCAGCATCAACTATTTGAATTGGGTTTGCACTAGTGCGAAAAAGAATTTAGAAAAAATGCTTCTAGCTCATTTGACTGCTTGACAAAATGAACTGGAAAATCCCAACTAGTCTGTCAGGGTTTTTTTACATTTCCCATAGAAAATATCCATTTTAACATAATCAATACCTTTTCTAGACACTTGTCAATCTGTTTGGCCAAACAACATTTACACAGTCAGCAAATTAGGAGGTAAAAGAAGCTAATCAGGACCTCTCCAGGTACTTTCTTTCCACAAGCAATGTACAATGCTTAATTTCCTACCAGGAAATTATAGCGTCTACTGAGATTTAAAGATCTGATTAGTTTCAGAGGCTCAGGTTTTTTAAAAACCTGTAATTTAAAGTAAAGGTATAAACATTACAGCCACCCTATGCCTGAAATCTGGAGAAACCTGGTTACTGCAGGCCCTTGGGGAAGAATGGGACCCTCTAGATTTTTGCAGATAAGGTATGAATAACATTCTCATAAAGCTCAAAGATTGCCAGATATACACATTTAAAATAATTATGGTAATTAAATAGAGTTGCAAGCAGCTATAACTCCAGGCAACACCAGTTAAATGTAAAGAGAAAACATCTTCTGCATATGTTTGTGATTTATGTAATTACATGCTTCTACAAGCTACACACCATTCACTGGCAAACAGCCACCTCTTCTTTCATTACAGTTTAGCCACAGTGAGTAACATACTTCATCTGTTTGAAAAGCTCCACTTAATAATGCCACCGAGGATGTATACAACAATACTGGGGAGTGAATGTGAAAAAATTAAATGTCATTTTCCTCTGTGTGTGTGAGTGAGTGTTAAAAATAGCTTTTCTGGGCCTGTTTCTGACGTACATCATGAATGACTCCATTTCAGACAACCAAATTACACCTTATGTCAGTGAGAAATGAGTAAAATCCAAGGTGTGTTTCGTTTATGAGATTATGTGTTTGCTCTTGAGAATGACTGCTTTTCTCAATGTAGTAATTTTTGAAAATTAAACCATACTGGGCCATTCTGAGGCAAGCCCTTACCAAATCCAGCAACTGGAGACCAAATGAAAATGTTACCTGAACAAAAATGGATTCAAGACTCAAGAAGCATCCACAGAGCACAGGTTTTCCTCTGCCAATGGAAGCACATACAAAGGATTTCCCTCATATTTTAGCGATGCAGCCTCTGGACTACCCTCACACTCTCACTAGAAACTTTTAGCCAAGCTTCAAATAACATTTTCAAGGCACTAAAAAGGAAAATTAAAAAGAAAAAGTAAATATTTTTTCACATTTCATCAGGCTTTCAGATCTTTTACTACTCAGTATCAAATTAGAGTCTATCAGGTTACCTGCCAAGTGTGTATTTATTCAGAATAAAAGGCATCTGACTCTTGTTCTTTTTAAGACACAACTGATCTTGCAGTTCTCTATAAAGCCTACTTTATTTGTTCACATGAAAGCGATACACTAACCACAAGACACTGTCCTAGTACAACGGTGGGTTGTATAAATGGGAGGAAATACGCTTGGTCACTAGAAATGAAATAGTGTGCCTGTGAAATTGCATGCAATTCATTATAAATATTATATTATGCTTCTGCAGTTGCTTTTCCATTTAGGTGTGCAATTGTGGCTTGAACTGTTTCACATTTTAAGTCACATATAATCCCAAAGTTGCTATTATGGAAAATATTTCTAAGTATGCTCTGCTACCAACATAATAGTGCCTAAGTACATGAAATAATGCCTAAGTACAGAGTTAAAAGAGACATTATACTCTATCCATGATATTTACAGTATACATAATCTAGACTACAGTGTGATATCTAAGACCAAGTTGAATATTCATTTCTGCTGAGCTTGAAAATATATGTCATAAGTATTTGTCCTTTCCTCAACATTTTATTTCAATGCCAATATACTGTTACTCATATCATACTTTCTGGCTCTTCACTGCATCTCTAAAGGATTCCAGATTAAGATTTAAGATTTTCGGGTTTTTTTTTTCATTCTCTGCCCCCACCCAACTGCTGGAAATGAGGAATCTTAGACTTTAAGACACTGAAAGGTGGGGGTTTTTGCCCCTGCTATCCCCTGAAAACTCTGTTCTGTTCTCACCACTAAACTGCAAAATATATCTGTTAGAGTCAATCCGCATCTTTGGCTCATGCAAAAAATTATTATTTTTTTCCTAAAATCTGTATATTTTATTTACAAAGCTGAAACACCTTTTTAAATTTTTAAACACTTTTCAAAAGAGAATAACATGAGAAATCCCCCACACAGTTGTCAGTAGTCTCCAGACTAGGATAGCTGAGTTGCCTGTGATAAGAAGAACCAAACCTCGGTTCTTGTCCCAGTTCACCCTGACCTGAGACCTGCATCTGAATTTTGCATATTTGGGGACTGACTAGAATTTACTCATTACCATGGGAAGGAAAAAAACAAAACAAAACAAAACAAAACAAAACAAAACAAAAAAAGCAGGGAAACCCCCCCACCACATAAGGCAAACACACCATTAGTTAAGGTAATTTCTTTATAGATATTCCTGTGACTTCTAAATAATTCCCAGATCTGGATTGAGTTGGTAAAAAAAAAATCATCCAGTCTAAAGGTGATGCTGCCTTCCTTTTTTCAGGCAACAGCTGGATGCATAGCAGCCCAGAAGGCAAAGCAAAGAGAGATGCAGCAACCTGGCCTCAGAGGGGATTCATTTTAGGCAGATTCAGGAAGCAGTGTGAAGGCAGCACTGAGGGTTGTGCTGTGGCTCATGGGCCACAGGCCATCTACAAGGGCCAAAACTGAACAACACTGCTTGGAGAGCTCAGCAGCAGCTGTAGGCATAGGAGTCACTGATACAGTCATGTCCCTGTCCTGTGCTGATGTTAGAATGTTAGACCAGAAACAAATTAGACCACACCATTCTGCACGTATTAGACCAAGATAATAAAATAGAAGCAGGATATACCCAAGGGTCAAAACCATTTGGTGGCAAGAAATACCTTTTCCTCTGTGTGTTTGTGCAGTACAGTGCAGCTGCAGTGTGTGACTGAGGTCTTCATGCACTGTTACAATGACAAAGTAATTGAGGTCACAACAGCTTAAATTGTAGTCATACCCATTGTATCTATGCTTGGAGTGTTTGTGCTCTTTAGTCCATAGAACCTGTTACTTGCAATTTCTGGCATTAAGTAACAAAAAAAATTCTGGCACTATCAATAAAACCAGCTCTTCCCTGTGACACTGCAAGATACCACTCAAGACAGATGGACAGAAAGACATAGCATACTCAGAAATTGTAGCAATGCTATTCAGAACAGTCATGTCATCTCTGCTAATTGCCACCTTAAAACTTGTGGGAAAAAAAGAATGGAGGGTATGATTCCCAAAAAAAAAAACCTCACAAAAACCACCAAACAAACAAAACACCAAAAACCAACCAAAAAAGAGAATTAGCAATTTAATAAGATTTAGGGGTTTAATACTCTTAGCTAGAGAATAAGGCTTTGTGCCATCTTTCTTTTGATTTGCCAGAGAAAAGAAAGTGGTGCAGAAGCATGAAATCATGACAGGTCAAAGCCTCCATGAATATCCTGGGCACTTTCTAACAAGCACAGCCATCTCTGTGTTCAACTTGAGCGGAAGTGTATGGATGAGGGGACTGGAGCCTGCAAGGAGAGGTGACATTCAGTGTGTCTCAAATGGTTCCCAACTTGCAAGCACTGGCCAGCAAAGCCTCCCAGGTAACCTATTGTTTTCTTAATGAAGACTACTTGCTTCTGGATTTTGACTCCATGAGAGAATAAAGGTCTGGTAACCTTGAGGGCACATTGCCATGGTTTTGTCCCTGTTCTGGCAAGAGAGAGGAGGCACTTTGTTTTTCCTTTTCTTTTTTACTTTGGTCCACTACACTTTTTGACTAAACCTCTGGGGATCTGAGTAATAAGAGACTTTTTGTAAATTAAGAAAGTAGCTAAATAGAGGCTTTTCTAAAGGCATTTCCCCATCATTCTTTCTAAAGGAAAGCAGGTGTTTGGCTCAAAGGGTTCTCTTGATAGTGCAGTAAGAGAGTAAACTGCATTGTCCCCTAAAGCAAAAATAAATAACTTCAGAAAACATGAGAACTGAGCTCTTAGTGAGGAGGTGAAATGGGTGTCCACCCTCTTGAACTAATTTATAACACAAAACATGTCAAGTGACATGCTGAATGAAGAAATGATTTGTGGCTGAGAAA
This sequence comes from Pycnonotus jocosus, assembly GCA_013400435.1. NCBI lineage: Eukaryota > Metazoa > Chordata > Aves > Passeriformes > Pycnonotidae > Pycnonotus > Pycnonotus jocosus. The sequence goes on along the minus strand of VWYP01028661.1, from coordinate 181,852 downwards.
AGCTTTGCAGAGATCCCAGAGGCTTGGCCAAAGGCAACTTCATCTCGATAGAAATGATGGACTGCCAAACTAAAGAGAGTTGTAGAGACTCTCATCTGGGAAAAGGGGGAGAGCTGCATTTTCAAACTGTGGACTGGGTTATCCCTGGCCTTTGCCAGAGCCAGGATGAAAGCATGCCAGGCTTTCCTAGGCCTATTCACTGGGTGCCCTTTGGAAGGACATATAAATCTCAAAGAAAGATTTCAGTACTTTAAATACATCAGCTTTAGAAAGCATGCCACAAATGGGTATCTAACTCTCCAGGCACTTGGCACAAAGTGGAATTCTACACAGGTTGTTTAAAACTTGTGCCTGAGTGTGTACTTATCTGCAAAGCTTCCTTACCATCTGATTCATCTAGGAACCCTGATTTGCATGATCAGAGCTTGTAAATCTCACAGCAAAGTCAAGACCATAACCAGTTTATACAATTTAAATCAAGCATGCCAGCTTAGACACATTCCAGTTTACACCAGTGGTTACCACTTGCAGGGAGATTGCCACATTTGGGGCCAGATCCATGGAGCACACAACCAGGCAGCTACACTGCTTTATGTCAGCAGTGGATCAGACTGTTGGGCCAAGGTTTTCTGTGGGATGCTTTGTGTCAGAGACATACCCTCCTGCAATTAGGAAAGCAAAGAGATATTGCAACAAGGCATAGAAACGTGTCCTGTGATCCAGGCGTGGGCAAAAGATGTCAGTAGTGATATAAAATTGACGGTTGTGTGATGTGGTGATTCCTTATCTATTAAAAAAAAAAATTAACAAGTTAATTAAGGATCTAACCATTCTGGTTTACAGGGCTATAATTCAGCCTAGGGTAACATGTTGCACACCAGAGGAATTTAGCCTTTGACCTGATTAGATGCCAGAATCATCTAGTTCCATTCAATGTGTGAAACTTCACACAGCTCTAATTACTGAAGCCCCAAAGAAAAAAGCCAGAGGTGTTACAGAGCTGGCAAGTATTAAAAAAAAGTCAGAGGTAGCTGCTCCTCAGGTTACTCTCTGCCTCCTGAGAAACAATAGTTTAGAAATCATATAGATTTTTGTGGGAAGACTTTCTAAAGGTGAAAGGGTGAGATTTGATGTCTAAATCCTATCTGTGACTATGAAAATCCTTTCCTTTGTCTAGAGTTAACAGAACACTTGAGAGCCTAATGAAACATAGATTTTAATTATGATATTTGGGAAATTACTCACAAAGGGCTTGTTATTGCTGTTGAGAGCAGCTCATTATATAATGATGTCAAACAATTGCACACAAGAAAAGGTAATTAATATGAACAGAAATGAAAGAAAAGCTCAGAGTTAAATGTCCTGAAGTCAAAAAACACCAAGGAATCTCCATACAAAAAAGCTAAACTCATACCACTGTATTCTTACTACACAACTATAGAATTACATTCCAGAGAAGGAAATAAGTGGTCTGAGCAATCACAGGTGCCATCATGGGCTATTACTCAATACTAGACCTAGATAAAAATAGTAAGGTTAAATTAAAGATCCCTTAAGATAAAAGGAAAACAGAATAAAACACACCTGAAGTTTGTCAAAGGTATGCCAAAAGTACGCTACACACTGCTATATGAAAAAGGAAAGTATCTGGCTTTCAGAAAATCATCAGATATGTTTCCAAGGGGAAAAAATAGTACTGAGAAGGTGAATGTTAGTTCCAGTATTTCAACAGAAATAACAAACCAAATAAGAACTGATGATATTTAAAAAAGGGAAAAAACCAAACCCAAAACACAACAAAACACAAACCTGAAGGACTGGAAGGTTATTAGATGTGCATCTAAAAAACATTTGTCTGGAGCAGGATGCATTTAATACTTTCATTACTGACTTTGGAAACAATCAATAGAAATGCTCAATTCAGTTACTCATCACATGAAGCCAGGGAGCTCTGCCCCTGCTGAGAAAGGCAGGAATATTGCACAGGAATGATGTTAACAGCATTCAGCTGCATGGACAGCAACATATCAGCAAGGAAAAAACCAGAATTTCCTTTCCAAGCTCACAGACTGTGATTTACGCAACAAAGGAGGAAAATAAACGTGGTATTTTATTTGTTCACAGCCAGCACTTAAAAAAGCAAATGCAACCTCTCAAGGCTTCAGGCAAAGTAGAAAAGAGAATTACTGAAACTATTGCACCATGCCCTAGTATTAATGCACCTGAGGCCATGCATATAAATTCTCATCACTGACATTCAAGAAAGGTAAAAGGCTGGAAAACATACAAAGAAGACCTATTCAGATGATAAGAGAAATAGGTAGCCTCTCTTATGAGAGAGAATTAAGACAACTTGGCTTATTAACTTCCCAAAATGTAGGCCAAGCATGCATGTGTTCAATTATTTTATCTGTGCTTTGTGGCACAGGCAGTAGAGTTCAGTAGGCACCAGTGCAATTGAAAAGCAGGAGAATGTTTGAAACTGTCCCAGCAGTGGGATTCTGGCCCGAATTTCTAGCAGGGACATTAGGTTTATGAAAAGAACTACAGTGATGTAGTTGTCTGCCACAGCAAGGGAGTTGAGTCAGTGAGCCCAGAGCCTTGCTTTTGTCAGAGTTTTGTGATAAGCAGATGCTCAAACCACAGGCTGTGTTGTGGTCTGCAGTCAGCAGCTCTGACACTGGATCTGATGCCAGGCCCCAAACCCTATTTGTTGATGTAAATGGAATACATAAGTTGTCACAGATTTTGGATGCATTGAGAGGACTTGTGCAAGACTCTTTCCTTCACTGATTTTGATCTTTTAATTCCACTTCTTAATTACAGTATGAGTTGCAGTGGTTTACCTTTCTTTGGATTTCATGATGGAAGTCATCATTTTACTCTGACATAAGACATCAGAAATAATAAGGGAATACTAGGAATTATTCTACATATTGAGGAGACAAATGTTGCAATGATACTATTTTAAAAGAATTTGTCTTACTAAACTGTTGTTTTGTGGCCTATTTGGAGCAAATCCATGAATTCTAGCTCTATTTTTCCCTGTCCACTACTAAAAGGGATGCAAACTTATTGAAGAAAATAACAGATACAATATACAATGCCATGACCTTCATTAAAAACAGAGCAACCTGAATATTTTTGTTCACTTTTTCCAGGACCTAAAAAACCCTGATGAAAGGAGCTGATGCATTTTGCTGCCTGAGCTTTTCATGGAAATTCCTAGCGGGGATCAATGAGGGAAAAAAAAATTCAGGGTTGGCTTGATTCAAAGTATGAGCCAGAGATCCTGCTAAAATAGAGGCACAAATCTTGATCCAGTTATTTGCCTTAGCCTTTGGTTACGTAGGATCCCACAGAATTAGCATGATGCAAAGCTAAAGGGGTTTAGCTTAGTTATATTTTCAAAACTGTCTCAGCCTTTGAAATGTCACTGTTTTTATTCAAAGAGTGGATTAAGAAAAAGTTACTGTTCTTTATACTGTTTCAAATACACGGGAAAGCTCCCTCAAAGCATCAAAACTCTGCCTCAAGCCCCCTGGCTCTGTTTTATATCCAAAAGAACTGTCCTGAGGTCCTTTGTAAATACTTTGATTTTCTAGGATAATGAATGAGCAATGGCATGAGACACTTGTTCTCAGTGATAGCCTTTGGTATTAATAAATGTGGCATTATTACTTGCACAGGTTACATAGCCTTTGTAGAGAAGTGGGTTTCATTTAATTTCCTAAGAGTGAAAAGTAATGATAGAAAGCAATTGACAGAGATGGGAAATTATTTAGAGGATATTTTAAAATTAGCTTTCTGATAATTATCATATGACCCCAAGTTAAACAGGGGTTTCCTATAACACATCTGGGTCATTTAATTTCACTAGTTAACATAAACACTGCATCTGTCTTAGGATGATCTAGTAACTTGCTCCCTATATCTTTGGAATGAAATAAAATAGCATATGGGGTAAACCAAAACCAAGCTGAGTTACAAGCAGTGAACAAGTCAAGGTACATTTTCAGCATTTATACTTGTAAATGTGTAGAGTTTTTTTCCATCTAGCCGACTAATAAAATTTTACATTTTTTTCCTGTGAACAACAAAGAAGAGGCAAGATGACAAAAGTATTATGTACAAAATTTTCAATCCTAAAGGCCAGAACATTTCAGGAGATATGCAGTATACCACATATTCATTCACATAATCTGAATATAAATTTCAGATATGACTGATTTTTCTGAAAAATCCCTCTTCTATTTTTAATTTTTTCCCCCACAAATTGAATCAATTTCATTCACTCTAAAGCTGAGGAAAAAAAAATCTGTGACATGGGCCTTACAATAATTTTAGTATATCTTCTCTTGAAATTGTCTCTACTAATAATGTGTTCTAGAAACAGAAATACAAGTTGTCAAACTATGATAAAGGTCAAACAGAATCAGTCTGCAGTGGTCACTTTGGTCACTTCTTCAGTTTATCATAGTTCCTTAAAAAACTTTACCAGTGGCCATGGGAAAGGCTTTATTTCCAGCTTTAAGCCCTTTTTTAGTTTTGAGATTAAAAAAAGGGATCATCACCTCAGTCTACTGAGATAAGGTGTACTTTTTTTCTTCCTTTTTCAGATCACTGAATTTATTTCTGTGTCTAACTTAAACATGAAAGTTTAGTGGGAAGGTCTTAAGGCCTGTGAGGACAACTAAGTAAGTAGCATATTGCTTAGCANAAGTAAGTAGCATATTCCTTAGCAGCATCATTCCTACAGGCTTAAACAGAATTATGCATCTGGGAACTGATTATCTTTTTTTTTGGGGGGGGGGTGCCAAAACTGCCATGAATAATTGGGTAAAAAAAAAATTTTGAGAGCTGTGCAATTTTTTTTTTTTTCCTGGCAGACCCATAAAGAAAGACTAATTTCCAGTTCAATATTGGAACACCTATATGTATTGATTTTTTTAAAAGGTAGAAATCCATTTCACCATAAAAGCTATTCTTTCTGAAAATGACACTTGTTACTTATTTCTACTTCAGTGAAAATTCTTATGAAAAGTGGCCAGAAAGAGAGTTTTATGTATAAGCAATGTCATCTTCTCAATGTAAGAGAAAATACTCTTAAGAAAAACACAGTAATTTTTTGTGGGTCTTATGATGTTCCTTAGGTGTCCCATCACAAAACCCCAATTCTAATGTAATGACCAGCCAGGATTTTCATAATTTTCATTTCACTTTCACTATCAATAACCAGTTCATAATTCAAGCAAGAATATATTAGATAGGAATCTCCACTGCATCCTGGTAATGTGTCACACAGGCCAAATGATCTTGTTCTTATCAAATACCCTACTCAATCCTTGTTTCTTTGTTGGTTATCAACGTTGAGAAAATGGAGGATATTTTTACTGGGGTTCTTTTGCTGGAAAAATTAAACAGCTGGCAGCCTTTTAAAGTTTTTAATTTTGATTTAATGCTGTCTTGTGTCTGACTTATGACAGAATGTCAAAGAAATGTGCTTGAGGAACACATTCTGACAATATCAAGAGCTTGCATCTTACTTTACAATACACTAATGGCTTGCAGACTACTTCTCCTTCTTTGTTTATTATGCAAGGAAGTGGCTGTCTTCTCATGGGACTCTGGCCCATCTGTTAGACAGCCAGCAAGATCAGCAACAGAGTTGTTTTCTTAGATTAAAAATGGCAAGACATTATTTTCTAGTATTCTTTCCTACATCTTGCAACAGTGATTGACAACACTTCACCGAATTGGGCCAAAATTATGCCAACAAATTAAAAATATACAGGGCATAAATACCAAATATAAAATCACAAGAGAACCAGTTTGGAAAACTATTAAGTCTACTGCAAAACTGTGCATTTGTGAACTCTGCTCAGCAATATGGAGAGCTTAACTGAAGGAAATAATTCATTTATCAGTTAAGAGATATTTATAAAGCACAGCTGGACAAGACTTTAAACAGAGGATAAGCCACAGCTAAAGGTCTTGAAAGAGAAGTCTTTTGGCAGCAAGTGGGTTTTCAAAAGCTTAAATTTCTTAACATGAGACCAGAGCTGCATTCACTCTGTGAAACATCACTGTCTCAAAAGAAATTACCTCCTCCATTTTCAAGAAGAGCCTGTGATGTGGAAAGTAAGGATGACCGTACTACATTGGCCCAGTGTTTCTTCTGTGAAGTTGGAAAGTTGTTCTCTGTAACTCATCTCATAATTTGTACAACGGGAACACCAATAATGTTTCCAGTAGAGAGATTTTGGGAACTCTATTAAAAAGTCTAGAAATAGCAAGATATCAGAAGGGATCAAATAAATATTTGAAAGTATCTATAGCAAACGTCTTCAGGTTTACAGCAGAATAGGAAACAAAAAGATGATGTGAGATCAACTGTGTAAAGACCTACATGGAAAAGTACCTAAATACATTCTTGCTGATTCTTATCCAGATTCATGTTTTATCTTGTGCTCAAATCCTTTCTTAATAGATCCAGTTTTTCTGAATAAACTTCACATTTACCAAATGAGTCCTGAAGTTTTAGCAAGAACAACTTGAAATAATTTGAACATAGCATCACTCTTCATTCAACCTTTTTAGAGGAACATGTGTGTGGGCAGGCTACTGCTGCTGAAAAATTTCATAACTCTTCCAGGTTTCAATAGTGTGAGCACTCAAACGCTTCTGGGAAAGCAGAGTGAATACCTTCTATCACTCAACAAAACCACTCCAGAAAAGACCCAAGTCTGCAATATTATCTGATTCCCTACAATACTTAGTCTGGATGATGATAATTCCTCAAGAGGAAGTTAGTGCTGACTGGAAGAAGGCAAATTTAATGTGCGTTGGCTGAGCTGGAAGCAATCTCTTATGGAATTCACATACAGAATATGGGAATTTCAGACAGTGAAGCTTAAGGAACCAATTCATGAGGAAAGAACAAAGATAAAAATATTTTCTATAGGGCTTTGAAAGTAAATCTGGAGAAAATTTCAAGAATCTAAATGCAGGACCAGCAAGGCGGTAGGCTGGATGAACTCATCAGCTGTGCGGGCATAATTGTTATATATAAGCTGTGATGTGATGGTCTACAAATTGCAGAATTCCATCTGAAAAAAATCAAATCAAAACCACACATAGCCAGCACCTGGCAGGAACTGAATGAAGATGAAAAGAATAAGCAACTTTCCTGATCTCTCCTTTTTCACTACAGACCCAGTGTTCCTGCTTTCCTGTTTCCAGCTACTCCCTGACTCTCACTTGGGGAAGTTGCCAAAACACAGACCACAACATCCCTCGAGTGCAATGAAGAGGAAGACAAGCAAGCAGAAGGCATGTGACAAAGGTACAGCTCCATGAGAAATGCAGATGAGCCAAAGTTTAACTGAGAATGAGCACAATGCTTCAATAGACAAGGTCACCATGTTGGTGCTTGCCGTAACAGTGTGCCAAGGTTTGGTTGAAATCATTATGCAGAAATATTTGACAAGACAGACATGTTCTGCAGTCACCACACCAAGAAGCAGGGGACATCAGAAACCTGGAACCACAGCAACAGGCATGGAAGACAGAGAGTGAAAAATAGGAACTGAAAGCACCCAGCTTGGTAATAGATACCCATTTGGATCATGAAGATTTCTCCAGAATAAACAGCAAGGGCTCTACTAAACCTAGGGCCTCAGGCACAGCCTTCCAGCCCTGGAAATTCTCTGCACAGAGTTTATCTTGGAGAGGCTTGGGATACCAAGGGGCTTTTATGAGCACACAATAAATTTGTACACAGTCCCCTTTACCATGTTTCCTTTCTCAATGCCATGCTCTGGTTTTGCAGGACAGATTAGGAGGGTATTTCTGTGAATCCCTTCCTGCTGGAGCAAGAGCGCATAAACATCTTAGTGCACAGGCTTCAGGCCATTGCCCTTTAGCTGCCCTGAGCAACTCTGAGGGCACATCTGCTGGAATCACACACTGCTCATGGCACAAAGACAGTGTTTGTGGAGAAAAAAACCCCACATTTCCTAATTGGGACAGATACTGTCTATCAGCTGGCCACATAGCACCTCATGCCATCCTAAAGATTCCTGAAAATAAGATTGACACTTCATTCTTTCCTTTTGCTGTGCAAAAGGTAAGCTGATTTGAGTAGCCCCAAAACATCTTGTTAACCAGCTCCGTGTTTTTGGTGTTAGTCTGGGTTTGACATTGCTCCTGAAAGCATGAACCAGAACTAGCACAGACAGGGGTTGTTTTAGCATATAAGTACTTTTGGAATCAAGGCTTTGGCATCTCTTTCATCAGGAAACCTATTCTAAGGAATGCTGCTCTTATCTAGCAGATGTTTTGCTAAAGAATTTGCTTTGTCCTTCACAAAATATGGCTCAGAGCCCATATACACTCCACAGCAGAGATAAGAGTGTTGTTTTTAAGGTAATGAGTGGAAGCCTCTTTCCCCATAGAAAGCTCTTTAGGAATCTTTGACTGTGAAGAAATAAGCATTTCCCAATGAGGATCTGGAATGTCATTTGTAAACAGTTCCCATTTGGATGAAATTTTTACTACACAAATTACTCTTTCCTTAACCGAAAGAGCAAAGTTAGACATGTAAAAGGATAATTAAAAAATTAGCTGGGTAAAAAGTTTGCAAGAAACAGCTTTTTAAACTGATTCAATCCCTCTCTCTGCTCAGAAATCATCTACAGTCAGTCTTTTGTTATTAATTCCTTTGGTACTCATCTTTGTTAGTCAGAAGTTTTGTGCAAACAAATTTCTCCCTACTCATTGCACACCAAATGCTGACTGTAAGTGTTCTCTTTAGCATTTTAATATGTTCACCACTTGATAGGTTCAAGCTGTGCAATTGGGTGTCTAAGTCACATGGTGTTGTTTATGTTCTCAGAATCCTTTTGCCCCTAATGATTTTCATATGGTCAAGACATAAATTTTGTTTTATGATTAAATGAAACTTGGCTCAGAGGACCCAAAATTAATTTTTCAGGAGCATTTTGTACAAACAGAACTCCACTGACATAAACACATTTAAATGGGGTTGTGAACACAGCCAGAGTGAAAAAAACCCCCTCTATTTAGAAGATGCCAAAGTGTGAGAATGTTTTTTGTCCTAACTGGTCCAAAAGCAATTTTTCCTTTCATCAGTGCCTAAATGCCATAGATTGCAAACTTTCTTGATTCAGTACGAGTCCATACGTAATTTGTGGCTTTTACATAAAGTAAACCTTCCCATAGAGCAATTTTACTAAAAATGTGAAGAAAAATATATAATTTCACACCACTGTTTGTGCACAAATATTTCCAGAGCCAGCTGTACTTCTGCCAACTCCACACAATAAATAATTTTTTTATTTCCACTCTCCTAGGAAAGCAGCTTTCTTTAAAACAAACCTTCACAATACATGTTGTTTGCTACCATTTCAAGGCCTGCTACACTAATGGAAAAGAATGTGCTAAATGTAGCATTATCATGCAGGTCAGGCAGGGCAGCCCGGTACACATTTTCCCACAATCTCCGCTCATTAACATCTAGTTCCCCCATTGTGCAGATTTTTGGCTCTGTTCCATCAGAGCAGAGAAGAAAAATGTTTACAATATGCAAACTTGGAGGGACACACAAAAAAAAGGAGGGCTTTGAAATGTCAGTCCTTTGAGATGAAAAGTTTCAAAGGGGAAGGTAAGTCAAAGGTTACTAATGGGATGTCTGCAACACCTGCTTTCAGTGGAGGTTTCATAAACAATCTTTACTTCTCAAGAGCAGCTTGGCCTAGACAAAAATACCAGCTAAAATATCTGTGGCTGGCTTGAGCAGCCTGGTACCTACGAGCAGAAAGGTCAGGTTTGTTATATCCTAACAAGGCCTCTCACCCTGCTTTTATTGATAAAATTAGGTTGCCTTGGTGGCCAACATTGCTTTTCATGAGTTAAAGCAGTAACCACTGGATGTGGTGTGCTCAGCCTCTGCAGGCGAGGAGGAGGACCAGGAGGAGGGGGAAGAGGAAGGTGATGCTCAGCATCACTGCTGTAGAAAGCCCTGCTCTCTGAAGAAGAGCCAAACTGCTGCCCGTGGGAGTGAGTTCTGCAAATTTCAGAAGTTTCCCAGCTCAGCTAAATGTCCCTCATGAGGCACTTTTGGTAATTGTGAGCAAGTTTCACAACCGTCATAACAACCCAGAGACCTTCAGTGCTAATTTTCCACTGAAACAACTAGTGCATATTTCTAAGATTTTAACATGGAGAAGGCAAGAGAAGTGAAGTTCTGCTAAATATTCATCAGATCACTACAGAACCTTAACATATAGCCTTTACAAAGGTCTTTTACTGAAGAAACATTCCTGAAGCTGAAAAGCAATACCTTCCTCTCAAAGGCAGTGACCCGGGAACAGGGTTGTGTAAAATGCTTGTCCTACACCAGAGAGATCCTGCAGCAAAATTGCCATCCAAGTCCCCAGAACTAACTTCAGCGTACTCCCCAAGACATCATCTTTGTTGTCCTGCAAAAAAAGTGTGTCAGCTTCTACAAAAACTCAAAAACCCCTCCATTTTAATATAGAAGGAAGGAGAAAGCAGCATGACAGAGAAAGGAATTGGCAAATTTGGCACTTGGATCTGATTATACCTGAAAACTATGACTCATAAAACTTTCTCACTTGTTTTTGTAACAGAGCTAATTACATTTACATGAAGTTGGTATTGCAAGAACAAAAAGGATGACATTTCCTTCACAGAAAAGTATTATCAAATATTATCTACTGTCTTATTATCATATATAACTTCTGATCAATAGCAACCAATACAATCACTTCAGCAGGAACTCTTATTAACCATTACCAAATCAAGTCCATTTTAACACTCTCTGTTTATCCTCAGAGTTGAAAAGAAAAACCCTGAGATGATGAAGAAGATGGTGGGCATTACAATACATACAGGCACTGATAGAATCCCAGGAAGTTTTAGGGAAAATAGCTTTTAGGCTTTACTGTACTTTACAGTTTGTGAAACATGCATGTTTGCCACAGGTGACAGGAAATCTAATCTGATCTGTTGACTTCAGCTGAATTTCATTTTTAAACTGATTATCAATCCCTGTTTCTCCAGCGAATATCCAGCACCTCATATGCCATACAGGACGCATCCACTGGTAGAGGACACAGATGCAGCATGAAGTTTTTAAGAGAAATACCAAAAGTATTTCTACACATGCATTTATTCAGACAGAAAATTTTCTATTCAATAACTTTTTGTGAGCTGTAACTGTCCCAAAAAGAGATCAAGTACACTAATCTGGATACATCTTTGTGGTAATGATGACACAGTTACCTTATGTCTAAACTGGATTGTATCTGGCCAGCATAGGTAGAATACAGAATACTTCAGGACTAACAGTCACGAAGAATTTAGTGTCTTTTAAAAAACATAAGACATTGGATGCTTTTAATGTAGTTTGGAGATGGCGCACACCATTTGTTTCATGTGAAAACTGAAAGCTGGACAGCAAAGTAAACAGAGAGTGCACTCTGTATGCCTTACAAATATAATCCAAGTTTATTTTTAAACACACAAGAAGCTGAGAAATGTCTTCAATAAACTATTTGCATTTTCCATTTTTCTTGTTTGCAGATACACAACCTTAGAACTTCATCTGAAGAGCTTAAGATAGTTTAGATATGTTTGTAAGGAGGACTCTGCTTATTTCACAGAAGTTTTCTCTCCCATGAATTCATTGAGCTTTCAATGTGTTCAGTGGAGCTGTTTCCTTTTACCCCGGACTGAGATCAGATTAGGCCCTTTTGCAAATGGTATGTCTAGAAACATGTTTTAGTCAAATGTAAGCCTTTAAAGCAAAGGTTCTGCTTTTGGTTTACATAATGATATGCTATGGAGAATAGCTTTCCTATTTTATATTCCTTCCCATCTTCTCATACCGCCCATGACTCTTCTCTTTATGTGCTGCTTTAGATCTTTCCTTCTTGCTGCTCTTAGTAGAAACCACATTTCATTTGTGCCCTTGAAACAGCATATCAATGTGTTCAAACTTCCTGCTTTTTGACTGGAAAAGCATTCAGAATTTCTGGTAGGACTCTCAGCTGCCCAGATGGCTGAACAGCTCACGTTAACTTCTGCACAATGATGGGAGGAAGCACAGAAGAACCAGCACTGGTTCCATCACTGTCTGTTCAGCAGGACCCTCAGCAAAAGAAATCCCTGTGTTTTGCCCCAAGTTGTTATGAGGAAGTCAGGTACAAATATACAGGTGTTAAATGAGATGATCCCATACCCAACCAATGCCATTTGCTTCATTGTTCATAAACAGACCAATTAGAAAACATTTGAACACCAGTCTAAATGCTCAGAAATGGAAGCACAAACATCTGGAGAATCAGTGTGATGCTGGATATCTACCCACTTGGGCTTTCTTCAAACCTTCAAGTTTTAATATGCTGTGCATAACACAAGTGCTGACATATCATTAGGGGTTTTTTGTATGCATCTGCTCAAAACTAAAAATTACTATTTGAACAGTCAAGGGCATTGCTTATTTTCTTATCAGATTCAACATCTGAGCAATATTCATCTGCATCAGTTCTTTCAGTAACCTGTTTCCCTCTTCAGGACTGGATTTTTGTAACAAATCACTTTATAAGGGTAAGACTCTGGAAAGGGGCCTAGCAGAGAAACATGAATATGTGGTATGGGAAGCCCACCTCCCTTAGGGCAAAAATCTCAGCTAAAGCACCTTGGCAGCACATTAATAGCTATAAAAGACTCTTTCTTTGCTGACCACAAATATGCTGTGGTCAACAAGAGGTCTACTCACTGTTTTGTTAAAAACACTGATGATTTATTTTGCTTCAGCCATGTGTGAAACTAGTCACCACATTGTGAATAATAATATCCTCTTAGTCTCAATGGAGCTCTTTGCATACAGAAAGACCCGCAAAGCATTTAGCTAAATACTTGATATGGCAATCCACTGGCTGGCCACTAAAATATAGCCATATCTGGGATGGAACAGTGCAGACAAACAACAATGCATGGCAGCAGAGGAGACAAAGGGTGGGAAAAATAATCCATTAGGAACCAAAGCAAGAGCTGGAGTAAAATATAACTATGTCAATTAAGAACGAGCAGCAAGCAGAGCTAAAATTATAAATTTGAAGAGCACCCTGGAGTCTCTGTGCCTACAGGAAAACAAGACTTTATACAGTTCCTTGAGAGGATGAACTCCAACTGCACAGTGCCCTCTACTGTGAGATGAAATCCACAGAGGCTCAGAGGGGAGAAAATTGTGTATTAAATCACTTGGCCTGCTTGGTTTCTGCAGCACTATCCTGAGGTTGTAAAATCTCAGAAGAACTGGACTGGGCATGCCGGATCAAGCTGGAGCGGTCAGCCTTGTGCAGGACAGCTTGGCATCTGCTGAGCCTGCTCTCCATAACTCTTTCCAAAATGGCAAACAGGATGAGTACCAGAAAATATTGTGAATAAGTGCCTTTTAAACATCTACGGTTTTAGCAGTTTTCATATTGAGTGACTGTTATCCATCTCATTAACAGTTTGCAATGCAGGCAAAATTACAGAACAGTATTTTTTTGTTACACCTTTGAGAGGCAAACAATGCCCAGTTGGTGGGGTCTTGCTATGTGGGGGGGGAAAAGACAACATCACTTTAGGGGAAAAAAAAAACCCCCAAAATAACTATCTCTGAACACATTTTTTACCCTATGCTGCAACATATTCATGCTAAAATTATAGCAGTCCACTTATATTTCTGATATTTAAAATATTTCCTACTTCACTAGGGTATGTTATTTTGCTCTTCTAAAGCATCCTAAATATCTTCTGCTGAGTAGAATATATAGCAAGTGAAACTCACAGGGTTTCCAGCAGGGCACATGAAGAGACCCAGGAAGGTTTAAGCACAGCAAACCCCTCAGGTGAGCAAAAGAAGAACAGTTAGTTCAGTAGCAAAGGGCAGATCCTGTGGCAAATCACACCTCTGTTCAGGCAGCTCATTTGAGCCCTACTGTGGTTTTTTTCCCCTCTCACTCCTGTGGTAGACCCTGGCAGGAGGTTTTATTTCCCCTACACCCCAAACACACACACGCTCTGCCTCAAAAGCTGGTGTAATGTTTTTCCCTACCACCTTCTAGCAACCTGCAGGCCACAAAGCTCCTTCAGGGAGTTTACTTCATTAAAAACCTGCTTTAAACTGCATCAGAAAGCACAGTTCTTTAACCCTTTTATTCTCCAAAATAACCATTAAACAAGTATGTGAACACCCATTCATTCCAGAACAGACATCCACATGAGCATGGCCAGGACAAAGCTGTGGTGAAGGGCACCAGTGCTGGATGTCCTACTGAAAGTATTCAAACTGAACATTGGAGAGTGGGGAACAAAAATCTGTACAGAACAAAACCAATTTTCTGAACAAATCTTGTGGAAGAGAGGAGACACCCAGAAGTGCCCTCTGTTTCCAAGCCCTCTGCCCACCAGATGAGGGACAAATTGCTTGCACAGAGCTCTGCACAGTCCTTTGGTGGTTTTAAATAATGCCAGGCTGAGCAAGCCACTTGTTGGGCTTCAGTTGCCCGAAGACTCCTGAGCTACACTTTATATGCATCTAACTAAAGGAGATGCATAAGTTGCAGTTCAGTCCTAAACCCTACCTTTGTACCTATCCTTTTGTGTGCACCACGGGTTTCTAAGCAAATATCATTATTTAAAGTTGCATAACAAGTGAAACTCAAGCTAAAAACTTGAAAGGAATCAAAGAAAATTAAAAAAAAGAAATCTGGAGAGCTGTAAGGAATAATTTGAAAACATGATAGTTTTCCTAGTTGTGGAGTTTTCCTGTGAGAGTCCAAAAAGGATTTCAAGACGTATACATCCTGTACATTTCAAGGAGTGGTTTTAGCAATCTGGTCATATCTGGTGGCAGTGGTTTTGCTGGAGATGGGGTATAGCCAGGGAATATGCCAAAGAGCCTCAGTCCTGAAAGTCACCTGGTGCACTCCCTCTCTAGCACACATGCAGACATTGCTGCTGCTGTCTGTATGCAAAATGTTTAAAATCACTCTTCCCCCCTACCTCTTTTATTTTTTTTTTAATCTTTGGAAAGTCTTTGTGGTCTGGCAGGGAAATATAGAGCTGGGGTAATGCAGAGAAAGAGGGAAATTTGTATATATGCTGTATATAAATAATCCCAAAAGGTCAGATTACAGTTTGCCTTACCTTGAAAGGAATAGTTTTGTACTTCCTGCTCTTTCGAGAAATCAGACCTCCTTTAACAAGCTCAACCAAGATCCCTTTTAAAATTCTAGACTGTACATGAACTTTATATATAAAATCCCTGTCAGAAATATGAAATCCCTTCTTTATTATACTTGAAAAAAATTACAGCCTCTTATGTTACTATCTCCTGACTAACTGATTTGCTTTAATTTTCTACTAGCAAGGAAAAGGCTGAAAAGAAACAGCTGATTTGTGCTTTAGAAAGGCTTTGAAATAAACCAAACATTTGCTGCAATCAGTAGTGTTTTTTCATTGCTGCTATCATAGCCCAATAAGCACAATAGCAGTGGAGTTTTTGGATAAGTAAAGAGCCTTTTTTAACACAGAAGAGAAAAACAACTTGTTTACACTTTAGCAGCTGCTTAAAGATAACAAATGAAGTTTAAAAAGGCACATACTAATATCAACACATGATGTTCCCCAGGCTTGAAAAATTAAAAAAAAAAATTAAAAATCAGAGCTCCATTAGGCTTAGACACTGATATTAGATTAAAAAGAAAAACAGTGTTTTCCTCTTGCATTTCTGGAGACAGACATTGTTTGCTGAAGAATGTAAAATTCAATCCCCCAGGGAATGCCAGAGGCTTTTTGGCAGACTCTCTGAAACTCAAGTCAACTCTTTTCTATAATAACTAACATCAGAAAGAAAAGGGGGAAAAAAGGAAGAACAGGAGGAGAAAGAGACATAATTACTTTCAATGTTTACATGGCTCTGGCTTCTTGAATCTGAAGTATCAGACTGCAAAGACTGGACTTAATCTGACTTTAAGCCAGGTGGACTTCAACTACTAATTATTCCAAGTGGGCAGTTAGTCTTAGCTCTTAGAACAACAATGGGAAAAAACACTCAAGTTTATAAGAAAAGAAAAAACTGTGATGTCTCATATTTGTACTTGCTCAAGCTCTGTGCCATCTAACAATATCAGCTTTGTGTTTTAAAAGACCAGTTAACCAGCCTAACATCAGGGTGGGCATGCATTTCACTGTGAACATCCCTACAAACACAGTTCAACAAATGTTCTCCGCTCAAGCTGAACAGATGGAAGAAAAATTACTCTAGGCATAAATTTTATGGATGTTTAGCAATAAGAGGGCTCAGGCTCAGGAGGATAGAAGTTGCTGTAAAACTGACTTGCTTACTTGGGCATGCAAACCAAGGCTTTCTCCACCCTAAGGAACTGCAGACTAGCAATGCACCTCCCATATTTTTGGGGCATACTGAGCCTTATTGGTAATTTTTAAAATATCACTTGCTAAAGGGAATTCTATATCAGTGTCAAAAAAGATTAACAAATCACAAAGGCCGTGATTGTGCTACCCCCTTGTATAGTTCTTTTTCATGTTTAAAACTTTAAAAGTGTAATTCTAACTCAGATCCAATCCTGTGAATATGAATCGATCTAAACTGATCTCCTATAATCATATCAGTGAAAAGTTTTGTTCACTTGCAATAACTTCCCATAAATAGTTGTACTTACCACATATTACTAACAGTTTATAACATGCATCAATCAAAGGCTTTAGAAGCAAGTATGCAAGTACATCAGTTCAGTTAGATTTTGTATATATGCTTTACAGTACTGGCTTTATTTAATTTCTTCAGGCTGTGGTTAGGTGATTCTTTTTGGCTTGCAATGGTCACCTAAAGCAAAGCTTTTGGGATTACATATTGGAAATTTTAAGCAATCCCAGCAAGGCTGCTGTTCAACAATATTGTCTAACTACATCACTAGCTAGATTATGCAGTAAGAATACCCACAAGACATAATTACAGCAAAAAACCAAAAAAAACCAAAAAAAACCCCAACAACTCTCCATGCATGCCCAGAAGGAGTATCTGAAGCTCTTCTCACTGAATTTAAAAATTTAAACAATCTAAGTCATCTTTTGCACAGAGGAGGTGGTGCACTGGTCAAATAACTTGAGGCAGAGAGTTTGCTGAAGGGAAGCTTAGAGAAACATAAAATTCAGCTGCAATTGGGGCTAGGGTTTTTTGTTTGTTTGTTTGTTTGTTTGTTTGTTTTAAACACTGTGATTAGCCTTCCAGAATGACCAGTTCCTGAGACATTTTGCTAAGGAAAGATAAAAAAGGTGGGGGGAAAGACAAAACAAAAAACAAAACAGAAAAAACAGTTGCATTTCTTAGACTACTCTGAAGCATCTGCTGCTCAGAAAAGATAGCAGAGGGCTTTGTGGAGTTTTACCCATCTTTCACGCTAAGATATGAAAAAAAGAGAAATANGTTCTCACTGAATTTAAAAATTTAAACAATCTGAGTAATTTTTGCACAGAGGAGGTGGTGCACTGGTCAAATAACTTGAGGCAGAGAGTTTGCTGAAGGGAAGCTTAGAGAAACATAAAATTCAGCTGCCATTGAGGCTAGTTTTGTTTGTTTGTTTGTTTGTTTGTTTTAAACAGTGTGATTAGCCTTCCAGAATGACCANTTAAACACTGTGATTAGCCTTCCAGAATGACCAGTCCCTGAGACATTTTGCTAAGGAAAGATAAAAAAGGTGGGGGGAAAGACAAAACAAAAAACAAAACAGAAAAAACAGTTGCATTTCTTAGACTACTCTGAAGCATCTGCTGCTCAGAAAAGATAGCAGAGGGCTTTGTGGAGTTTTACCCATCTTTCACGCTAAGATATGAAAAAAAGAGAAATATATTTTCTGAAAAGCCATACCAATCTTCCTTGTGGACTGTTGTAGAGGTCCTAGCTGTTGGTTAGCAGCATCTTTTAGCAAAGGCAATACAGCAGTGTGGATGGGCAACTCAGCAAAAGCTCAGTAGTGATCTATAGGAAGAAAGAAAAAAAAAGTTTTTCACAGATTCTGGGATTACATGCCTATCAGTAATTCTAAGTACACAGGAAAGGTTACTGCACTAGGGATTCATATATTTATCAGTTAATCTGTCCCAAAGCCATGGAAGGTAATTAATGAAAAAGATAGTCAGGCATGGCTTCAGGCAGTAATTCAATATTACTCCAAATCTCTGCATGAGCAAACCTGTGAAGCAAAGAGGAAATGCATACTGTACAAGGACACTTGTGTTCTGAAATGTGATCCCCCGTGGAGTTTTCAGATGAAGCACTTTTCCAGTGATTAACTCAGTACATTTGAATTTCATTACTTAATGTTTTAGGTGACTGGTTATTTGTGGTGCACTGAGAGGAAAACAAGTTTTCCATGAATAAAATCAAAGCAAAAGGCAGATAACAGCTAAGCCATCTCAGGTCATTCAAAATCCCATTGCTCCTTGCTGAACTAGTAGGACATTCAGTATGTGCTCCTATGGCTGGGTTTTTTAATAATTATGCCATTTTTTTTTTCCTTTCATTCTGGTGGCAAAAGATCCATGCTAAGATACATAGAACTTATTTTCCATAGTGGTAGACACTCTTCCATAGGGTTCATTAAGAATCAGCAGAGAGAATCATTTGGGCTTTTCAGAACTTTTCAGTGTGCTCTGAAAATGCCCCAACTGTACCAGCTTCTACATTGGCACTGCAGTCCTCTGCTCCAGGGCCCTGCACGCCGAGCGGAGCCAGGAAATTGAGCTCTCACCATTTTTATAAAAGCTCAGAGCCCTCAAAGCTGCCTCCCAGGTGAGGCAAAGAATATGGTTGGCACACACCTCTCCATGATGTGGAGGCATGCAGAGCGTTATTTATCTCTCTACTCATTTATTCCTAAGCAAGAATCAGCTGAGATAACCTGAGGTGTTCCTCAAATTAAAAGATCTCTGCTGAGAAGCCCACTGGATGTGTACATTCTTTGCCAACAAAATGATTTCTTCTGCCATAGTTCTCAGGAAACAAAATACCAATTACTGGATAATGAGACTGGAAACCCAGCAAAGAAATTCAGATGGAGGTTAGATTAAAAATTAAATCAAATTTCAGAATTTTGAAATTGTCCCTTTGCTGCAGCATGAGTCTCCCTGCTAAACTCACTGGGCTCTAAATTTTGTGGGATACACTCCATCAGAAAGTGGTACTTTAAGCCTGCTTATGTTCTTTTAGTTCAAGAGTATTTTCATGGGCTGCCTTTCTCCTTTAGAGATCAAAGACAGAATTCAGACTGCACTGACAAACTCAATTCTGGATTACATATGGATATGAAGTGATGTTTCTATACCATGAAATTCTTTCAGCTTTCAAGGAAAATCTTTTCCTGTTCCCTGTTGGGATGAAAAAGAAGGCCTTAAAAAGTTTTATGCAAAAATCCAAAAACTCAGGGGAGACTATGTAGTCCCAGTTAAAAACCTGGTGGTCAGTGCTCTCATCTGTCTGATTTAGACTAAAGACTTGACTAAATTTCCACAGATGAGGAAACACTGGTGAATAAAGAACTTCTGAAATCTCTATAAGTAGAAATTCTGACCTGGAACAGAAAAGCCCATAAAAGTCTAATCAAAATCAAAATCAAAATCATCATATTTGTATAAAAATATAAATGAAAGAAATGAAGGACAAGTTCAGTCAAATGGTGCCAGTTTTCATCATTCCCCTGACCAGAAACAAAACAGACATTCACTACAGATGATGAGATACTGGAAAACAAAATAAAACAAAGGAAAACCCCCTCAAACCCAGAAAGGCAACAGAAACACTCATTTCTACCTCTACTTCTGGTATGCTGATCTGCAATACCCTTGACTTCCTAGATTAATAAATTACCAGGCAGTTGTGGTTACATTTTCAAATATTATATACAAAGATTTTCAGATTTTGGGCATGAATATTTCAAAGCATTATCAGCTTAACTAAAGGCTTTCAAAGTTTGGTACTTAACACGCTTTCTGCGCAAACAAACAAAAATCTATCTGCCTTTCTGACCTTAACCAGAAGGTCAGGACTGGAGCAGCACCTCTGCCCTCCACCCAGAAATCCCCAACCAGCCCCTGCCTGAGGCTGGTTCTGCCCCCAATGCAGCACCACAGCTGTGCCCAAGCCAGGAGTGCAGGAGCCCTTTGCATGGGGGGCATTCACCATTGGGTGAAAGCTTGTGCCATCCACACTATACTGAGACTTGGCATCTGTCACAAGGACTAGATGGTGACCTTTGGTTGGCAAAAGATATACCCAGAGTGTTGAAACCTTTGAGGTGCTCTGACAGTTGCATTTAGTTCATTTTTAATAATCTTTATTTAGATATATATATACAAGAGTTCTATTTTTTTAAAATGAAAGTCATGATATGGCTCCAGGGATCTAAGGCCCCCTATGACTGACTTAATCCAGAGCTGTAACCTTTCTTTAATGAACAAGTGATGACCAATACCACTCTGTATCATTCAAACTGTAAATAAGACTCATCATAATTTAAATAGAAAATTCATTAAAAGCACTGCTACAATTTTAATAAAGGTATTGTTTTAATTAAAAAAATGCTAAATGTCAGAGTGTAACTATTGTGATGACTGTACATTTTCCACATTATAAATAAAATACATGTGTTTTTGAACAAAGACTAGAGCATGCTTCACATATTTCTTCAGTTGTTGCCTAACATATCTGGAATACATTAAAAAGTCCTATTCAGCTGTAACTCAAGCAATACACACAAGCCATGAAACACACACTCTTTGTACAGAGGGCTGGTGTGCACTCAGTATCACTTTTTCAAAGGGACACAATTGCTGTGTGAGTGACACAGAACCCAGCACAGACACACCAAATTGCATGTTCAACTCCTGCATTAGGTGAGAATTCCTCTCCAAAATTCAAATTTCTTAGCTGAGTTCTCATTCTAAATATTCTCCTTAAAGAGTAAGGTTTGCTAGCAGCACAGTCTGCTTTTTCTGTTCTGTTATGACAGCTTTAGCCAACCTGAGGTAAATGACGCAAAACCGGAACGACAGAATTTCTGTAAAATAATGAAGGTAAGTTTCCCTTGTTCACAGGCTGTTCATTCATACAAGTCAATGACAAAGATTCCATTGATTTTTAGCAGTGACAAACCCCTACCCATATGAAAAACAGGTTTTGACTCCATCTTTAGAATTCATATGTGTTCTTGGAGTTACATATTTCTCAAGGAAACTTTGGAAAACAGGCTGTATCAAACTACAGAAAAATATCTGTATTTATCTCTCTGGGGAAATCACTTAGATGCACAGAGAAACACAAGGACTGTAGGGATTTGCTTATTTGCACATGGAGATGTTTGTCCTCAAATTCAATACACAAACAAATCACAAATCTAAAAGGCAGTGAGATAGCAATGTGATTAATCATATCTTGTTTATCTTTAGTGCATCCTGGGAACACAGACCAGCAACAAATTCCCCTTTGGGCTTCATTCAGCCTCCTTTGAAAAACAATGAGAGATGCCAAAGGCTTCATAAGAGTTGAAATTGGACATCCAGTTTCTGAGATGCAGCTAAGAAGTCAGGGCTTCAGACAGGGTTTGTTTCTTAAATTATTATTTGTACTAAAATAAAATCTCACTTCCACCATATTCAAGTTAAGAACACCTTTAGTATTTAGTCCTGAGAGACTGTTTATATTTGATCAGAATAATCCATGTACTCACGAATAAGACGTAGTAGAGAATAACTCTGGTTTTTATCAAGAAGAAAGACTAAAACTGCTGCAGCCTTTGGAAGTCTGACATAAACATTTATTTGTTTCTTTCAACAGTTTTATTACTTCCTTGCTATTTCGCTGCAAGTTTCTTTAACAAAGCGAGCAAATACTAAACTGCTTTTGTAATAACTGCAAACTTTTAACATGAAATTGGCAGAAACAATCCATTTTTAATAAGTCTGTCTTGGTAACCTTGTATTTTGACCCAAGGTGAAAGGTGAAGATTAAATCTCTTCCACCTTTCTGAATGCAGCTGCTGTGCACACAGACTTTAATTGATGTGAGGCTCAGCTTTGTAACCCAAGCCCATCTCCCGCCTGCAGCACTGAAAACGTGCGATTCAAGGCTCAGTTACTGCTGATAGCAGGGCCCTCTCAGCTGACGGTGTGGACAGGAGAATAAAGTCTTTGTCACTATCTATTCTCCATCAGAGTGACTTTTTTTCTTCTTCATAACTCCAGTATTCAGGTCAGGCCTATAATGGTGGCCTCTCAGCAAGCAGTGATACAAAGTGAAGCAAACTGAAAAACGAGACAAACAACCCCTGGGTGAGCACAGTGGTGATGCTGAGCAGAGACCCACCTGACACACCCTAGGCAATAATGTGTGCAGGAGTTTCTGTGGGAAGAGGGAGTTGGACAAATCTTTTTTATTTCAATTCCCTTTTGCACCTGACTGAGTGCAAAGATATTCCAAATCTGAATTTCTTCTTTTTCTTCCTAAGTACAAATACCTGTACATTAGGGATTATGCTGGTAGCCTTCTAGCATGGCAGATCTAGCAAAGTAATTATTAATTATGTTTTTTTAACCATAGCCTTGACTGCTTGAACAACATTCAACTCTGAGTGCTGGCCCAGAAATGTCTCTCTGAAACCAGGGACCAAATCAAGACACAATAATAGAAACTCACAAATCAGGTAAGGTGACTGGAGCCTTTTCTAAACTTAAACCACATCTACTGATATGCAAGAGTATCTGAAAGCATTAGGAGCATTGTTTTGATTACAAAACCATTTAGAAGTCTAACTTAAATTTGAATAGCCTATACATACATGAGGGTCTAGTCCCAAAGCAGCATCTCCAACACATGGCAACCAAACCCATTTGCTGAGTTTAGATGGAGGACCAGTATGTCATACACACACTGGACTTACCACCTCAAAATGAGGAGAAATTAGTTTTTTGATGCGTACTGGCACACATGAAAATTGTGCAAAAATATTTCCACAATAACACATTCAACTTTTAGATAGGAGACTTTAAACTTAAGATGTAATTTAAAACAACCTGTATTGTTTGCACTTGGAAAAGAAAGAATTAAAGAAAAAAGAAAAAAAAAATGGACCCCAAAACTGTGGAGGAGAACCAAAGAACAGCATGTGCTTCCAGTCAAGTTTTCCAAGTCATATCTTTCTGGCAGGTCAACTTATTTTAGAGAAACTTGGCTTCTATCACTTTGTGATTTTAATTCCAGCATTTGGCAAAATTTAGTTTACTAATCACTGGCTGAGTTCACAGGTCCAAATTACAAAAGCACAGATTTTCCCAACCTCCTGCCAGGGCCAGGTGACAGCAGTGGGTCTGCTCTGGGGTTTCCAGAACACCCAACTCTATCTGTAACCAGACAGCATCATGTTTAAAGGCCAGTGTAGTATAAACTATGCTTGAACTAGAGGACATTTCTGAGGAGTCTCAAGCCACTCCAGTAATCCCCTGAGACTCCAGATGCTTTCACAGAGCAGCATTTCCAGAGGATCACCAAATGCTCTGAGGCTTAGTGTAGGCAGCTCAGAGAGTGACTGGTTTTTTCCCCTCCACTGTGAACAGAATTATTTTAATGTGAGAAATATAAGCATTTTAAGATAAATCACTCTCCAATTATGCCTTATTATTCATTATACACCTCAAAAGAGAAAAAAACTAGAACTGAACTTCACACCTCTGAGAGTTAAAATCATGAGACAAGAAAACGAAGGGTGCTGAGCTTTTGCTAAATACTGCTGGATTCAGCAATGTTTTCAAGGGCCCTAGGCAAACAGTTCGGTCATTGACTTTGTGAATACTTGGCTCCTTTTTGGACAGTGGCAGGAGCCATGTCACTTAGAAACCTGAAAGACCTCGGAGAAAGGTCTGTGTAACAGTGATGGAGTGTTTGTAAGACTTCATTCCCATGCAGCTGGCAGGTATGCACCAGCACCAGCTTGCAGACACAGCTGGAGCCTGGCCTCTCCCTGCTGTCCTCTGCTAGTTAGATGATCGTAATTATGACATCAAAGTTATCACTCCATGAGAATTTTTTTTTTCCCAAAGACTGTGGCATTTTGTGCACTACAATTATTCCCACAGCCTCCTCAGAACTAATTGCCAATCAATACCTGATTTTAGACAGCACAGACTGGATTTTTTTTTAAAGGCAGAAAAATATCTTTCTAAGGGGCTCTCTAAGAAGAGTTATGTGAAATATAACTTACTGTATGAGTTGATTCCAAATGACTTGCTAATTAAGCAGCAAGTCATCTGTTAATAGAAGTAATTACAGAGGGTTCAAGGGACCTTGAATCATATTATTATTCACAGCCTGAAATCTGCTATCCTGCTACATTATGAAATTGATGACGTACTGTCCACAGAGTCCAGAGACGGAGGTGAAGTGACAAACTTAACACCACTAACCTGGTCTTAAATTACCTCCTGAGTCATTACCAGCATCAGCTACTATCTGAATAAAAGACAAGAGGAAAAGATAAAAATAAAACCACTAGGAATAACTCATATTTTAACACAAAACCTAATTCAGGAAACAGGCTGAGGTTGTGGGGCATTAATACGTTATTGTACTGAACTCAAGGTTAAAAGGCAGCCAGTTACAGAAAAAGAATTATGTATCTATAGGGTATAATATGGTCCATTTGTCAGAGAAATTTTGCAATTAAAGCCATAGCCCACTACAGTGCTGTTATGGGGCATAATCTAGCTTTATTCAGACCAACAACCCCTTAGCCCTTTTCTTTTCCTAGACATGTAAAATGCTACAGGACAGGATTTAATTCACAAAGGTCTGAAGTAAATGAGGTGTGTAAAATCAGAAAGAACCAACTCACTCCTTTCTCTCCATTCCTTACACTAAAAGGGCAACTTCCTGTTTACTCCACAGGGTACTACCTTTAGGGAGGAAAAAATTCTCGAGAAAAAAAAACAAAACATATATGGACCCACCATCTTTTTACTTCAGAAATATTGAATTAAATGAAGAGGCAGGACTACTTGCATTAACTGAAGTAAATTGAGTCTTGCCTGAATTTCCAAGGACTTATTCAATTCCATTTCTCTTGAGAGTGGGATCCAGCAAGGTTCACCATCAGATTGTATATGGGCACTATAAGTTACTGATGAGAAAAATCTCACATGACTTAAATATAATTTTCTTATTATACCTGCTCATCTATTGGTTTATTTGGCTGAGAAAAAGTGAATTGTTCTTGTACTGCAGAGGGTTTTGAGCAGTCCACATCACCTCTGAACACCAAGGGCTAAGGGTGTATAATGAGACAACAGTTGTGAGAGCATTGGCCTTGCTCTCCCCAAACCTCTGAGCCCTTTCTCTGATATAAATTTGCTCCACTACCCGTACACCAGAAGGAAAAGGCATTGCTGGCCAGGCTACTCTCAACCAGCTCATTATGACCCTTGCATTTCTCAGAGCAGCAGACTGTGCCACCTCCCAGTCATTTTTGTTGTGCACAGCTCACAGACAGGAGTATTGGGACCTGGCTGTTCACACGTGGTACCTTTGCAACAACAAGGGCAGGGGATACTGAGAAAAGAAGGACAGTGCCATCCTCTCAGTTGCTTCACCACACCAGCTGGTACAGTCAGGCTGATAGAGGAGAATCCTTTAAGGTTTGAGAGATAAACAGGGTGATAAAGACATTTTGGACAGAAACATCCCCCGAAGTGACATGAAGGCAAGTGTAGAAGAAATTGCCAAGCGGAAGGTTAATTTTGCCTCTTAGGGAGCTGTTATTTGGTTTGATAGACTAGAAGCAGAATTTGAGGTCCTTCCAACCCATTGAACAATGTCTTCCCAAGAAGGTCTAATTGAATAAGATT
Source organism: Pycnonotus jocosus (assembly GCA_013400435.1). Taxonomy (NCBI): domain Eukaryota; kingdom Metazoa; phylum Chordata; class Aves; order Passeriformes; family Pycnonotidae; genus Pycnonotus; species Pycnonotus jocosus. The sequence continues at coordinate 155,842 of VWYP01028661.1, read as the reverse complement.
TGAGATTAGTATTGAAGAATCTTCTACTGGACCTTACTGCCTCACACATCCTACAACGGGTCAAAAGGACTCAAAAGAAGACAACTGCAATCAAGGACACTTACTAATGATTGGAATAGCACAAGTAGATGATGAGGCTTGAGTGGGATTCTCAGGTAATAAGAAATAAAAGTGTAAGTTTTACTCTATTATTCAGATTTAAAGTTACTTTTGAGGCAGATAGAAACAATTACATACCCCCTTTTCCCAGGAACAAACAATCATCACTGAATCAAAAAAGGAAGTAAATGTAAAGACCAGATGTTATCCATAAATGTGGCTCTGTATGATTTCAAATCTCTCAGTTTAACCTAATAAAAAGCACTTCTCAGAATTTCTTAACCCTGAAATAAAACATGTGTGATACAGACTGTGGAAACTTCAAACCAATAAACATTAATAAATTTCTGGTATCAAATTCATTTGGCTACATACTTATTTGCCATGCAATGCAGTGTGAAAGACACTCTCTTTATTCATCCCATGGACCCAGTCCGCAGATTAATTTAAATGCTTGTCTCTCAGTGGGAGTTGTCTGTTTAAAGTAGTTTTGAGGGTCTTGGCTACAGCTCTCAGCTCTTCATTGGCTTAAAAAATGTGGTGTGGCTGCTTTATGCAGAAAGGGACTTTAACCCAAATCAGCATCTTTGTAAGAGGATTAGAAAAATTCCATTCTTTTAATGACTGGCTAGATGTTTGCCCTCCTTTACTTAATACTCTTCGTCTTCTATTCTTAATTATCAATATAAATGCTTTCAACCAATGTTGTAAGTAATCTGTCATTTTATCCAAGTTTTTGTTGAATGTTTCTTTTGAAATGATCTGATTATTGATTTCTTTAGGAGACCATTCAGCTAAATTCCCATGCCTGCCCATATAGCAGCCCCTCTGCTGCTTTTGAGAGGCTCCTCTAAGACTCATGGTGGTGAGTTTAACTTAGTGCTAGCCCAGGAAAATCAGGAACCTCACTGGATGGCAAAGATGTGCTTAGGACTGCCAGTAAATACTGGAATAAAACCAGTTTCTTAATGCCATTAATAATACCTAGCAATTTGTACCTTTTTTTTTCCCCAAACAATTATGTTTTCACAATGCCTTGATAAAGATGGAAACTTTTTCCCCCAAAATCTTGTATACCAATCAACTCCTTTGGTTCCTAGGTAACTTAAAACTAATATTGGACATCAGCAACTAATATAGCTCCTTAAAAAATCCTGGCTGAAGACTAAATTTCACAGCACTAATATAGTCCTATGTTACAGGATACTGTGTGATAGCAGGACTTTTAAAACAGCCAAGATATATTTTGTAATTTAGAAAATTACTCTGAGGAACCATTTGTCAGTTTAATGAAAATCTGAAACTACAGGTTTGCATAATAGAATTAATTGTAATGGCTCTGCTGGAATGATTTCTTTCAGATGGGTTATTTGAAGGATTGAAAGAGGGATTTCACAGCTGAAAGAAAGAAAGGATTTATCCTAAGACCCATGTAAGCAAAACAAGTTTAAATTTCATAATACAGTGCCTTTGACTCTGTGGGACTATTGTTTTCACATGTCTTGAGATGCAGGAGATACTTCTATTCACAAGTCTGTTCAAGAATATCTCGAAAGAACTCCATGCCCTCTTAATACAGGTGTTCATCACCCGCAGATGGCAAAGGAGTCAGTGCATTTACTTATTACATGGTGACCTTATAGAGTTACAAAGAGTTACAGGGGGTTGTGTCGCATCCCTGCCAAGACAGAGCTATAGAGTAAAAAGAAAACCTGTTTCTAAGACAGAGGAAAGGTTCAGGTCTCAAAAAGGTGAGATGGATGCAAAAATATATTAAAAAAATACATAGCTCAGTGACAACATGGTCACCCAGAAAGCTGCCAAGAATCATCAGTCTCTAAATTTAAAACATCATTTCACAACAGGGGTGGTGACCTTATGGGAGAAAATAAGTCTTGATAATTGCCATGTGTAAGTTTGCTGCTTAACTCCTCAAATTAGCATCGTTATTAGCAGCACCTTACACTATTCACTGCTTAATATTAACTTCAGAGCACAATGTGTGTGTGTATGGTGGTGGGGCAATTTACAAAAGTTTGGGTTGGGGCTCCCCCTACCCATATGATCACTCCCTTTCAGTTCTTCAAAGAGAAGGCAATTTCCATTCCTCATTTTATTTCTTTCACTGCAGTTGGAATGGTTTTGTCAACCATTTAGTGGGGAGCAAACCCATATTCTATCCTGACAATCCAAGAACATCCCAGTGCCAGGTCCACCTTAGCAACAGGCTGCAAAGAGTGTAATGAAGCCAACATTATCATGAAGCGCTAAAACAGAAGAGTTCAGTTCCACACAGCTTCTGCTCTCACCAGCAACTTCTTGGCCAGTGAGCTGTGCCTGTGACTGCAGAGTGGCACATAACAGACAGGAACAAATTGTATGGACACAGATGCAACAGCACATCTGATGCACTGAGAAAAGGAGCAGGTGGGATGGTGGTCCCAAAGCTCTGACAGAAATTGCAGCAAATAAACAGCAACAGCAGGTAGAGTGACATGTGTAAAGGGCGAGAGGCAGCACAGTTTGACATCTTTGCCATAAGGGCTAGCTGGGCCAAGTGACAGCTCATATCCTGGCCTCTCACAGCTGCAGTTACCATATTGAACCCATTCTTCCCCTAAAAGACTGCTGAGTAGTCAATATGCAAACACTGCTGCTTGGATTCATGGCAAGAAGTACTTTTTAGTGCATGCACTACCAAAGGATATTGAAATACAACTTCTGTTATTGTTATGGGACTAATTCCCTACCCCTTGGATTGAAACCTTCTCCATGTTATGTAGACTTTGATTGTACTATACAAATATATTTTCAGGATATGCAGTGTTGCTCTCTGGCCTATTGTAATGAAAGTGCCAATGTGTAAAGTAAGGTGATTACTTGCCTTCTGCTACTTGGGCTATAATTTTCTCTGGGGAAAAAAAAAAAAAAAGATTAAACCACATTTCTGAACTAGAAATCTAAAGTGTTATTATGGTCATAGCCATAGCAACACTAGAACTATAAGAAATGTAGCCACCTCCACTATATGATTTAAAATAAAAACATAATTATCATTGTCATTTGGTAACTAGGTAGAAAATTATGCATTGCATTTGTGCCACTTGTAATTCTACACAATTTGTTCCAAATCTGTTATTTGATGAGAGTAGGGAAGCACAACCAGTGGCTGGAATGCAAGGGAGTGTCTTGGGAACTGCCATAAGGTAAATAGATGTTAGTGAGTGCCTGGCCCCAAAGGCCACTCTGCAGAAGCTGAGCAGTGTTAAACACTTGCCAACCTGCGAGCCACCTGCAACTTCCTCCCTCTGAAGCAAACAGCAGTGCTCAGCAGACCTCAGCTGCATGGAAAATATATTTATACCCAACCTGTTTTCCCAGAAGGGTACAAAGTACTGATTTGAAGCAGCTTAACAATAAAGCAGCGGTAATAATAGGACATTATCCTCCTTAGCACAGTTCTGCAGCTAGAAAGTGAATTTTTGGTTCAGCTGCCTTCTATAGGAAAAAAAGGGTTGCCTCTTAGATTACAATTTACCCTGTATTACTTTGTTTATAACATTTCTCCACCCTCCATGCCACCCAGAGTGAAAGAGAGTTCATGACACTTTTGATGTGTATTTTACAAAGAGCACATTTTAAACAAGCCTGGGAGGTTAACTCAAGATCCTTTAATCCCAGCATATATCTTTGTTAAGGAAACATAGACCAACCCATTGAAAACCCCAGCCAGAAAACAGGTTTGAGAAAATCCCTCACCCTGAAAAAAAAAAAAAAAAAAAAA